>JAQFVV010006506.1:312500-615825 GCA_028023455.1 Epiperipatus broadwayi
CTCAATTTTAAAACAACCATCCTTTACAATGTAATCCAATAAATTTCAATAACACATAAACTAGTAGGCATGTGGGATAAACTATACTTCAACTTAATAACACCTTTATCAACTAACCATCATGGGCACAGTGTACACAAAATTAGGTATGACTTATTTGTCTAATAACCCCTACTACCAAATATAATGTCCAGTCTATCTATTCAGCACTATGGCACATTAAACTTTAACACATAGAAAAATAAACACTTCCATGAATATACATAAGTTATAAGGCTATGTTATCTATACTTGCATAATCATCAACATAGTATATTTTTGTTCCCATATAAATAAACCCTACATACGATATTATTTTGATCTTATGTAACCTAATACTAAAATATTATCATTAAAGATCTATCACCTTACATCGCTACATTCATTCCCGAATTTCTATAATAACAAATAAATTCATTTTTTAAAATAACAGTCTAACTAATAAGACAAGATTATTTCATTTTTTAATAGTTCTCCAACTTAAGCATAAACAATCAGAATCAATGTCATATTTTTAATAATTTAAATAACTCAACTAAAACATTCAGTTCCATTATAATAGAATCATATATTATATTTCCCTTATTTCTTAAATATCTTTACGATATCAATAAAATTATGCATATTCTTAAAGTAACTAAACAAATGATAAATTATGTGTAGGTATCGTGTTTTATATGCACATCCATACATCCACACAAAATAATAAAATACATTATAAAACTATTAATAATTTACATTATTACCATAAGTAATTTTTATTGGCAATTACTTATCCGATGTATTCTGGATCATGATCTAAATCAAACATTTTATTATCGTTTATTCCACATTATCATACTTTAAAATATATTAAGTTTTTTTTTAGAAAAAATATTAAAGAGTTTTTTTTCTTTACAATAAAAATTTAATTACTATGTTAGTAAATAGTTTAATTTTCTATGTCCCTATGCTCTACCTATACTATGAATATTAGTTAAAAAAAATAATTTTAACTTATATTTACAACAGCTTCATTAGAATTTCTTGCGATAAAATGTTATTTTCTTGATAATAAGTTTATTACAGGAAAGTATCTTCTTCTCCTGGTAAAAGCTTAATAATTACACTTTTGACACCAATAACCATGCATGCTCCACTTCTCAACATTGCAACATATAATCCAAAATGACTGTTCAAGTTAAATACGGTACATTTACTTTTATTCGGTAAGATTTAAACTGATATAATTAATATTTTTCTTATCTCCAAAAACTTTAAGATACTAATCATTTATTGCTAGGTAAATATCTAATTTAAATATTCTTAATATTCTTCGTCAATATAATTTTTCAAAAATTCTTGTAATTTTTCCATCTTTACTGAGGTTTAATATTTTCTGATACACAATAAACTTCCCTCAGCATTTTTTTCCTGATAACTTAAATTATTTTCCCAAATAATTTTCATAAACTTTTGTATGTCCAGCAAACAATAATTCTTAATTTTTAAATATTTTTAAATATGATATAAGTCATATTTGGAAATGATCTTAATTTTTATGCTTTCTAGAAAAAATTTCTGTTTTTGAAACATTTTCGATATTTCTTCAGAAAGAAATATCTCAGCATTCCAAAATAATTGTTTGGTCAAATTTAAAAATTTTTTTCTTTTCAAAAGCATTTTTCCATCATATTTTAAATAAGTTCTTTTTTTTTTCATAAAAATGTTTTATATCATTCTATTTTCCATTTTTGATGAAATTTTTTATATTTTTCCCATAAAGTTTTTTCTATAAAATTCAATCGTAAATTAACATGACTTATCAGAATAGGCAAAATTATTGGCTTTAAAGGATAATAACACTTGAATTTTTTCCTCAATTCTTTTATATTTAGTGATAACTTCCCCATGTTTAAGTTGATGACAAATTGAACAAAAACAGATCAGCAAAGTAAGGAATTATTTAATTTTTTAACAAGGCATTTCTCTATCCCACGATCTAATAATAATGAGTTAATATCCTTTTTTTCCGAATTAAAAATTATAAAATTGACTATTAGAATATACTTAATTAACTAAAGTTGCAATGACAGTTACAACAATAGCAAAAATTATAATAATAGTAATCTGAAACATTGGTGCAGCTCTTAAATATTCCAGCCTATTCCACCTTTGATTGGTCCATTAACAATACTTACTTCAAACTACCCTGGATAATGAACGCCAGATTAAAGCTCAAACTAATAATAATTTATTAAATATTTATTTTTATTATATTATTCAATTGTGAATTAATTTTCATATTTTATTTACACTTAATAACTACTTCAAAATAACTTTTAAAATCCACATTTCAATATTTATTACCATTTCTACCTTTATTTTAAACCTAACGTATTTATTTTCAACACAAAACATAAATCTAATTTCATCTATTATATTTATTTTAAAAATCTAATATTTATAACAGATGACATCATTTTATTTTTAACACAGGTGTGAATTTTACATCACATGATTTTACAAAATTAAATGAGATGCTAATAATTTAAATGAAACTAAATAAATAATTCAATTTATCAAATATTACATAAATCAATATTATAGCACAATTTTAAAATAATTATTTTAATATTATAAAATCGAATATACACTTTTTTCCTTACATTATTATTTTTAATTAAAGGATTCTTTAAAAAAAACTACTAAATACAATTATTATTATTGAATAATCTATTTATTTAACTTTACAACATTACTTTTAAAATTTACCCTAATTATTTATTTATAAGACATTAAATCAATATTTATTCTGGCCAGTTTTCCCAAACATACAATCTTATAATGATTTTTAGCTAACTACTTTCTTACAAATACCAACATAATATTATACATCAATTATTTACTTGCCTTAATGAAATTACTCAAAGATCATCAACACATAACATATATCATCTCTTACTTAACTTTAAAATTTAAAATTTTTCAGTAAATTATTAGAAATAATCCATTCTAACCTGAACAAAAGGGTACAATATATATATATATATATATATATTATTTTTAGTAATACTTTCAATTTTGTAGACTTTATCAACTATATAACATTGAATAATCAAAATGAGACAAACTTTAACAATATCCATAGTTCAATTCAGATTTCCCACAATTCTGTTATCTTAATATTTGATGATGTATTTTGATATATATATATATTGATTTGTATATTACATATATTGTGGAATGAATACAGATATCAAACTTAATTTATTTACATACATATATATATATATATATTGTAACGGGATGGCATATTGGGAAATGGAAGAAAACAAGTTTGAACTGGGGTGATGGAAAATCACCACCAACCCCAGTAAAATTAAATTATAAGAGATCAATAATTTGCAAAAGTTATCTGTAATTTGGTAAAGATATATTTAAGGGAAAGAATGAGAACTCTCTGAGATATCATTGAGAGATCAGTCAGCTACTTCTCAGAGCAACCATAATAATTCTAATTTCAACCAGCATTATCAAAAAGTAAAAGTAATTATAAGTAATACTCAAAATACCATTCATCCATCATCATCATTGATGGGAATAAACAAATTAGTACTGTGACACGACAACTTTCTTCCCCTACTAACTGAATTTTAGTTATTAGAATCGTCGTCGAGGGCGCCACCAAGGATTTCTCTCTTGGAACCTGGTCACGTAACTTTACATAAACCTGGTCTTTATTTATTTTCGAACGACGATTCCCTGATTATAAACTTTGATTATAATCTCCCAGGGGTTTTCCTTTAAGAACACTAACTAATTATTATAAATAATTCAAGAATTCAAGAATACGTTGGACAAAAAAAACTTTTAATTTCTTTTACTACTATTTATTATTAATAACCTTATAATTCTATCCGATCCAGAAAGAACTGACTTACAATTTCTGATTTTCCCTCTGTTTACTTTCTAATTATGCTTTCCAAATATTTACCATAGATTTACTCATGCCTACACTAATACTGAGAATTCTCGCAGACGTGTATATAAGATGACTTATAGTATTTTTAATCTTTCTTGAAGTTTATTTTTAAACTCCACTTTCTTTGGTAAATAAATAAATTGCAAAAATCTTACAATGAACGTATAAGTGTCTTTCATTTTCTTATACTTTCAATTCTTTCCTTATTTTCTACTAACAAACGAGTAACGCCCCAAGGTTCTCTGTTACTTGGCGACACTTTTATACCCCCACCCTGTTGTTACTCTCTAGATCGAATAGATATTAAATAATTTAAATACAGTTATTCCAATATTTCATAAAAAAATATTGAACGAAAATTAACATTAATAGATTGCAATATTAAACAAATTTATTTCCCCCCTCTATTGTTGAAACATTCGTAATAAACATAATAAATGAAAATTAAATTAAAGATAAAGTTCTATTACGCTTTACTTAGAGTTATTATTTGAAAAGTTTATAATTACCCTGATCGATCAGAGCGGAGTGGCCTGATTTTCATAGGTTTTCCATTCCATTGGTCGTGCCTTTGTCCTTGTACATGCGAATTCCAGGAGTGTTCCTTTGGTTGTCCAGCTAGCAATATCCGTTTCTTCCATTCCATAACTCTCTCGATAGCTTCATTCAGATGGAGTGGCGGTCAATTCCCCAAAGGGGAAGGTTGTGATAACTTTAGCCGCTATACATTTGACAAGAGTCCGCAAAATTAAATTTCAATAATAATAATTTGTATTGTTCAAAACACAGCTGCTTTCTTTATTGTCCTAGCTGGTCTCTAAAGTCAAGTCAACTGATCTGTCTCTAACAGCGATCTTATCTCCACTCTTTCTTATCTTTTTTTTAATTAGCGTAATAGCAATTACTAACCAAATATTTTTACTTTGTGAAAGTTTCAACAATAGAGTATAATTACTACCAAGAATCTAATTTTGTTTTCTTTTCCCCACCCTTTTATCTCTCGAATTTATCTCCGTTTTAATTAAACACTTTTAACATTTTTTTTTTTTTTTAATAAATTATATTCAATTTTATTTGTTTATTTAAAAATAAAAGTTTAAAATTTTTACCCTTTCCATTAAATCAAAACCATTTGTTAATTAATTCTTTTTTTCATTTTACAAACTATTTAACTTCAAAAATATTTATGACAAATTATAAATATGTGAGCTTATATATATATATATATGAGCTGACTTAAAATATCAGCTCATTGCCCCATTTGTCATAAAAAACAATAAAAAAAAAACTTTAATTGCCCCACAGTGACTTGTCCCCTTCCCCCTTACAAGGTTTTAAAGATCTTGTGTTATACGCTCCCTTCTTACCTTTCTTTCCTAGAATCATGAATGCATTGGGACCACATTTTTGAACGATTTTGTACGGACCTTCAAATAAAGGGAAAATTTTCTTATATTGCTTCTCGCTCATTTTACTCACAGGCTGGGTTTTGACATAAACCCAATCTCCTATCTTAAAATGTACTGGACTATTATTCCCTCTTTTCTTTCGCTGTTCAGCTTTTTTTTTTAATCTCTCTCTGGCGCAACTTTGATCCTTCACTATGTCTACTGTTTTATTCTCGGGGGGCAAACGACACTTGAGAAGAGAAGGTTCCAGATGGCCATAATGTAATCATTCAGGGGCAAACCCCGTAGACTCATGGTACGTGCAATTAGTAATTTTCACTATTTGAGGAAATACTTTCACCCAATGTTTATGATTTTCCTTCAAATGTGCCCGAAATAAGTTTCCCAATTCCTTCATAACCCTTTCATACGGGTTAGATTGGGGATTTCTTATAGAGGTTAAGATATGGTGTATGTTTTCCTGTTTTATCCAACTTTTCCATTCCCTGGATATAAATGGCGTCCCATAGTCACTCAAAATTGCACGTGGTCTTCCCACCTGAACGAATTGTTTCTTCTTTAACACAGCAATAGAATTTTTTGTATCGGCTTTGTGCAATGGATAAGCCCATACCAGCTTCGAAAACACATCGAATGTCACCAAGATATATTTATATCGACGAAACGAAGGTAATGGGCCATAAAAATCGATGGCCAACAATTCATTTGGGTTTTGGGATATAATAGAAGTCAATATTCCCGCATAATTTTTATTCGCTGGTTTATTTTGTCTGCATCCATGGCACATCTGAAGTGTATTAATAATCGACCTATACATATTTGGCCAATAATACCACCTCTGTAAAATTTTATTCACTTTAAGAGCACCATAGTGTCCATATATCCTATGTACATAATTTATTAAGCGCATTCTTAAGCTTTTGGGTATGACTATTCTCCAGTAATCGGTTCCTTCTTTGACCTGAAACATCAACATTCCGTTTATCATTTTATACTGATTTATTATTATTTTTTTTGCGTCGGTTTGCTTGCGTAGGTCAGTATCATTGTAACGTTGTATTATCTTTTTGCATGTGGGATCGGATGACTGAAAAATTTTTATCCTCTTCATGTCCCTTTCCATCGACATATCCACATCTATTATAAGTGGAGTTAACCGTGCTCCCTCTAATGTTAAATTTTGGCCTGTATCCGGTACTGGATTTCGGCTCAATATGTCCGGCACAATATTTTCCTTCCCTGATCAATGAACCACTCAGTAGTTAAATCTTTGTAAATATAACGCCCACCTTATAAGCCTATCGTTTGTTAAGTAGCATTTATTTATAAACTCTAGACTCTTGTGATCCGTAATAATTATAATCTCGGATCCTAATAGTAAATGTTTAAGTTTATTTAACGCCCATATGATGGCCAGCGCTTCTCTTTCTGTAGTCGTATAATTTCTTTCTGCAGAGTTTAAATTTCTACTTAAAAAATACAAGACTTGCGGGTTTTTTTCTTTATTCTCTTGAAATAATACAGCCCCCAACCCCACTTTACTGCTCTCAGTCTGGAGCATAAAAGGTTTATTAAAATCCGGGTATGTGAGTATGACGTTTTTTTCAAAATTTTCTTTAATTTTGCTGAATGCCTCGCTTTGTTTTTTAGTCCACTCCCACCTGCTTTCTTTTCTAAGCAATTGTAAAAGTGCCTCCGTGTCTACAGAAAATTTCTCGTAAAACCTCTGATAAAAACCACATAGGCCTAAGAATGACCTAATTTGTTTTTTATTCTTAGGTTGAGGGAAACGACTTATAGCGTCAATCTTATCAGGATGAGGTCTCACTCCTTGAGCACAAATGAGATGCCCTAAAAACAAAATTTCTTTTTGCAATATATTACTTTTTTTAGATTTATCGTCATATTTTTCTGCTGGCATTCTTGAAAAAATATATTTAAACTTTCCAAATGTTCTTGAGGTGACCGTGATGCTATAACAACGTCATCCATATAATATACAATAAGTTGTTTTACCCTATCGGATAACACCTGGTCCAAACATCGAAGCAACCCCAACCCACTGTTAACTAACCCAAATGGCACTCGCTGGAACACATATGTATATCCCTCATATCTAAATGCGGTGTATTTTTGGTCTTCTATATGTAATGGCATCTGCCAATAACTCGATGTTAGATCGAAAGACGAAAAATATTTCTTCTCTTGGAATTCCAATAGTAAGTCTGTGATACACAGCGGCACATCTCTATCAGGAATCGTAATGGCGTTTAACTGACGCGCATCTAAACACACTCTCATTGAAGGGTCTTTTTTTTTTACTATCACCAGAGGATTTATATATGGGGATTGCTGTTTTTTTATGATACCCCATTTTTCCATCTGTTGTATTTGTTTGTCTACTTCGCTTTTATATTTAACTGGAATGGGGTATGACCTGCCCTGGAAGTGAGTCTCTGTTTTTACTTTGATACGATGCGTATAGCCCTTTATAATCCCAGGATTCGTAGCAAACACTTGTTTGTGCCGCTGCAATATCTCTCTAAGTTGGTCTTTCCCTTCACTATTATCCTTTTCTAACTTCCTTACTTTATCGTCTATCTCCATATCAATATCATCTACTCTCACATATGCTATCCTATTGCTTAGTTTATTATGATCACTAAAGGGTACTTTTTCATTTTTTATTATTACTACCTTTTCATTAAAATTGATTTTTGTCCCTGTTTGATACATAAAGTCAGACCCCAGTATCATATCTTCTATTAAACCTGGCATAGATAATAGCGTATGTTGTATTATTTTTTTTTTCCCACTTGTATTTCTCCATATACTTGCACGGGGTCGAGTTTGACTTTTTCCCATTTGCCATAGTTATTTCCGATTTCTTTAATGGTAACGTATGCAGTGATCCCTTCTGACTTCTGATTTGATTGAGCATTTTGTTCGAGATTATGGAGACCTGACTTCCCAAGTCCAACAGAGCTTGTACTTCAATCCCCTGTAATTTTACTGCAATTACAGGGCACGTTTGCTCCGCCATTATCTGAATTTTTTCTTCTTCTTCTATAATAATGTTTAATAATTTGAGATGCGTTTCTTCTCCCTCTTCTTGTTGCTGCATGTTTTCCTCATCCATTAGTGCTTCCAAGACTTCTTCTAACCCTTTGTGTATGCACGTCTTTAACCTATTCCGTATATTTCTTGGCATATTTCTGCTTATTTTATTCATAATCTGGCATTCTGGAATCGGATATTCAATTACTCTTCTTAACTTCGTCATTTGTCTCAAGAAAAATTGTCTATACCCCATCCCCTTTTCTTTTGAATATTTTTCCGTTTCTATGTCCCTTTGTAATCTTTCTTGCCTTTCTATGTTCCAAAATCTTCGTATAAGAGCTTTAGTGTACTGTTTAAAACTATCGGGCTTCTCATATATAGTTCTCCACCATTCTCTTGCTGTGCCTTCCAGATAGCTACTTGCTATGATTATTTTTACCTTCTCTCCTACTTTGTATATATCAAAACACTCTTCTAAACTTTCTATGTGTTCGAATAATGTTTCCTCATTTTTCCCTTCGAAAATTATTATCTCCATTCCGTCTTGCATTTTTACTCGAGTTATATTTTCAATTATTTCCTATAGTACTAACTCCCCCCAATGGAGTCCTGACCCCGTAATCCCATCTGAAATCCACCCCCTTACTAAAAAATTTACTCTCTCTTTTAACTCTAATCTCTGGGCGTTTCTCTTGTTAATGAGCCCGACATGTTGGAAGCGCCATTTTCTAACTTTCCCCCCCTCACTCCTCTGTGACACGACAACTTTCTTTCTTCCCCTACTAACTGAATTTTAGTTATTAGAATCGTCGTCGAGGGCGCCACCAAGGATTTCTCTCTTGGAACCTGGTCACGTAACTTTACATAAACCTGGTCTTTATTTATTTTCGAACGACGATTCCCTGATTATAAACTTTGATTATAATCTCCCAGGGGTTTTCCTTTAAGAACACTAACTAATTATTATAAATAATTCGAGAATTCAAGAATACGTTGGACAAAAAAAACTTTTAATTTCTTTTACTACTATTTATTATTAATAACCTTATAATTCTATCCGATCCAGAAAGAACTGACTTACAATTTCTGATTTTCCCTCTGTTTACTTTCTAATTATGCTTCCCAAATATTTACCATAGATTTACTCGCGCCTACACTAATACTGAGAATTCTCGCAGACATGTATATAAGACGACTTATAGTATTTTTAATCTTTCTTGAAGTTTATTTTTAAACTCCACTTTCTTTGGTAAATAAATAAATTGCAAAAATCTTACAATGAACGTATAAGTGTCTTTCGTTTTCTTATACTTTCAATTCTTTCCTTATTTTCTACTAACAAACGAGTAATGCCCTAAGGTTCTCTGTTACTTGGCGACGCTTTTATACCCCCACCCTGTTGTTACTCTCTAGATCGAATAGATATTAAATAATTTAAATACAGTTATTCCAATATTTCATAAAAAAATATTGAACGAAAATTAACATTAATAGATTGCAATATTAAACAAATTTATTTCCCCCTTCTATTGCTGAAACATTCGTAATAAACATAATAAATGAAAATTAAATTAAAGATAAAGTTCTATTACGCTTTACTTAGAGTTCTCATTATTTGAAAAGTTTATAATTACCCTGATCGATCAGAGCGGAGTGGCCTGATTTTCATAGGTTTTCCATTCCATTGGTCGTGCCTTTGTCCTTGTACATGCGAATTCCATGAGTGTTCCTTTGGTTGTCCGGCTAGCAATATCCGTTTCTTCCATTCCATAACTCTCTCGATAGCTTCATTCAGATGGAGTGGCGGTCAATTCCCCAAAGAGGAAGGTTGTGATAACTTTAGCCACTATACATTTGACAAGAGTCTGCAAAATTAAATTTCAATAATAATAATTTTTATTGTTCGAAACACAGCTGCTTTCTTTATTGTCCTAGCTGGTCTCTAAAGTCAAGTCAACTGATCTCTCTCTAACAGCGATCTTATCTCCACTCTTTCTTATCTTTTTTTTTTAATTAGCGTAATAGCAATTACTAACCAAATATTTTTACTTTGTGAAAGTTTCAACAATAGAGTATAATTACTACCAAGAATCTAATTTTGTTTTCTTTTCCCCACCCTTTTATCTCTCGAATTTTTCTCCCTTTTAATTAAACACTTTTAACATTTTTTTTTTTTTTAATAAATTATATTCAATTTTATTTGTTTATTTCAAAATAAAAGTTCAAAATTTTTACCCTTTCCATTAAATCACAACCATTTGTTAATTAATTCTTTTTTTCATTTTACAAACTATTTAACTTCAAAAATATTTATGACTAATTATAAATATGTGAGCTTATATATATATGAGCTGACTTAAAATATCAGCTCAGTACAATAAATCAGAATAAAATCAACAGACCATCTTGTGGCTGGATTGAAAATGGGTCTTCTTTAGGCCCGGCTAACTATTGAGCCTTTGCCAGCTTGGGCAATTATATAAACCTAACTTGGATGCACCAGCTTGGTGCACATCCATTAATAATACACAATAGTCAGAAATCACAACAATAATGCTCGGACATTTAAAACATGCTGATCATCATCAATGCTCAGGCCACTTGTATTGGCCAACTATAAACTTAAATTTTTAATAAGACTAAAGTAAAATAAAAATAATAGTGCATTGGCTTTAAAGAGTATCCTTTTTTGCACCCCCCAGGATGATGATTGATCATCTCTGGATGCTCCAAAGCACTAGACATACATCCTCATTTATCTGTGTCCGAAATCTAGCTCAGAGAACATAAAGCTCTATTACTGTATGTGAACAAGAGATGATGGGAACAATTTTAACAATTAAATACAAGTTTATTAATAACAAAAAAATAAATGATTAAAATCTTATAAGGGTTCTGATTTTGAAAGATACACAGTAATAAAGTCATCCCTCTGTAATTTACAAGATTACTACAAAATTCAAGTTATCACACTAATTGCATTATTTCTTAATGGGTATCTATAAACGCATACATATATTCATTCATAGATTTGCGTTTTATAATATATGATGAAGACATTTCAATTAAACATAAAATAATTATTACACTTGTGATTTGCATAATTACTAATCAAAATTTGAATTGTTACATTAATTTATAAAATTACAATTTACAATTCATATTATTACTATAGTTTATTTATATATGCGCACAGATGAGCGATTTATAACATACAATTAATATAAAAAAATGAATTGACATTTAATCAAAAAAAATATTAAAATTTTACATAAATGAGGGTGCGCGTACACACACACACTGGCTCTCATCTATTTCAACTTGTTACAATAATGTTATTATATTTTCCTAAACAATTCCATTTGGAAAACATACGTAAATTTCACATATATACGTGAGTATAAACAAAACATAGATATAATTTAAATTTTAATTTCAGTTTATAAGTCGTTTTTTTTTCCAAACTAAATAAAGTCAACTTTTGTTGCCAGTTAGTTGTTGATCAATTATCAATGTTTTTAAATTAAAATGTCTCTTTTTTCTTTTCTTAATAAATGAAAAATAAAATCGTTTTATAGAATTAAGAAAATATACATTTCAAAATGTCTTTCTGCTTCATTAGTTAATGCTGAAAAAGTAGGCAAGGTGAGAGAGGAAAAGTGAATACGTGAAGTGCAGCTCTTCATGCCATAATAAGTAGATAGTCAAGCATGGACTAAGTACACAATGCCCCATGATGTCGAAAGAAAATACCTCATTTTAAGCACTGCCCCTTCTAAGTACCTAGACAGATCATCCACAAGAAATAGTATGCAGAAAAAATATCAGGCACTGAGCCAGTCCTGCTCATCTCTTGTGAGTCTTAGGGGTTTTAAAAGAGATCTATTATTGAGACCAAGGCCTATTCATGAGGCCTACATATACACTGCTGGAATACCCTGGGAGCTCAATATTTAGGTCTAGACAGTGCCAAGCATATACTTCGGAGCACCATAAACACATTGCATCCACACAGCCCTGCTCAATCATACACCCACCATAAACATAAAAAGTACAAATTCACGCATCACTTTCAAAATGTAATTTTACTACAGAAATTATTTAAAATTTCATTATATATAACTCTACTCACCACAGCTGTATATATTTTTATCTGTTCTTTTCTGCCTCTAGATATGTCAGCATATATACAATTATTCATTTAGCAAGCTGATTCAAAAAATTGGTCCATTAAAAAAATATAATCCATGTTTGCTATCATCATCAGGTAAAAGTATGCAATCCATGTAAAATCTTGATTTATAGTTGGTCTCTGCTCTATCTAGGATTATTCCAAGCAATCAGCTGTCCTGGTTTGATAGAATTTTAGGCAAGCAAACATCCTCCATGTTTAAGGCTATGAATTTCTACAGAAAAAAGTGAGTCATTTTCTCTATGTCAATTCAAACCTCTGCTAAGAAAAACAGTCTTTTATCTTGCCTTCAGCTACCTCAGCTTATGGTAATTATTCTTCCAACTCTACTACAGCTAACAACAAACTGCAGCTATACATTTTGGTTAGCTAATTTCTGTCACTTATTCAAAAAGTTTTAGTAGCCAAGCTGTTCTGTTCAGCTTTCACAAAAAACTACAATCCAAACTGTTCTCTTCAAAAATCATTACCCAGACTGGCTGGTATTTTTTATCAGCTCTTTTTATAAAATCATCTGAGGTGTTATAACAACACCTTGATTAAATACAGAATTTTATTTTTATCTCTCTAATCCCTCGGAATCTATATACATGTTTTACTTAGGGAATTTTTAATAAATAAAAAAAAATTGTTTAATTAATAAAAAAATTCCAAAAATAAAAGTATGGTGTTTTTACATTTCAAAATCAGAATAACAATAATAATAATACAATATTTATATTTATTCAGACCTTTTAAAAGTTTAATTTATAAAACAATATTTTAAATCAGAGTTATTATTTATTTATTTCTGTTTCAGTAAATGTAGAAAATACTATAATTTTTGTCTGTGTTTATTTTTACTTTTCCTTTATTTTATGTATATATATGCATATACACTATATTAGTGTATGCTATGTAAGCCAACTGGTTACAATATATATATATTAAGAGGCTGCTAATACCTTTAAACAAGCATATTTATTTACTTTTTAATGATAAATGCTAAAAAAGAAAGTACCTGAAGCTTTTATTTATAATGGTCCCCATTCCCAGACCAGTTTCAAGCTATTAGCAGACTCTTAATATATTATATATTGGTATTGCAAACTATATAAGTCATGTGACTATTTTTTACTTACATATATATAATAAATGTAAAACTATAATACCCATTATAAAAAATATTATCTATAAAATGTAAATAATTTAACGGGTAATTATTTTATGTTAATTATTTACATTATATATATATGTGTGTGTGTGTGTGTCCACTAGATGGAGCTTACTACTAGCTCCAAACAAGCTTTAATTATAAGTGCCAACAGAGAAAGAATTCAAAATCTTTATCATCAGGTCCTCATCTCCAGACCACTTAGTTTTAAGCTTAATGGCTCACCTCAGTAAAGAGTTAAGATTTCAGAAACTAGATCTAAAACTCCAACTCAGAGCACTTATTTAATATGTTACTATCAGTTTGAAAACTCAAATTTTTCAAACACATAAATGTCTTCAAATCCAGCCTTACAAAACAGATAGCTATATGAGTCTGAACTCAGTTTAGTTTCACCATATATTAATAGCTAAAGCAATATTATGTCACAAAAGCCTTCAAGGGTACACATATAATAATTAATAAAACAAGTCACAAATTGTGCAACTTGCTTTTAAGCTTGTGCTAAAATGTTCACTAGATGGAGCTTAACACTAGCTCCAAACAAGCTTTAATTATAAGTGCAAACAAAGAAAGAAATCAAAGTCTCTATCATACTATCCTCATCTCCAGGCCAATTGGCTTGAGCTTAATGGCTCATCTCAGTGAAGAGTTAGAATTTCAGAAACTGGATATAGATCTTCAACTCAGAGCACTTATTTAATATGTTACTATTAGTTTGAAAACTCGAATTTTTCAGACACATAAATGTCAAATCCAGTCTTACAAACCAGATAGCTATATGGGTCTGAACTCAGTTCAGTTTCATCATATATTAATAATTAAAGCAATATTACATCACAAAAGCTTTCAAGGGTACACTTATAATAATTAATAAACCAAGTCACAAATTGTGCCATTTTCGTTTAAGCTTGAAGGATTTTGTGTTGTAATATTGCTTTAGCTTTTAATATAGGGTGGAATTGAACTCAGTTTAGACCCATATAGATATCTGTTTTGTTAGGCTGGATTTGAAGACATTTATGTATCTGAAAAATTTGAGTTTTCAAACTGATAATAACATATTAAATAAGTGCTCTGAGTTGGAGTTTTAGATCTAGTTTCTGAAATCCTAACTCTTTACTGAGGTGAGCCATAAGCTCGAAAAAACCAATTGGTCTGGAGATGAGGGTAGTACGATAGAGTTTTTGAATTCTTTCGCTTTTAGCATTTATAATTAAAGTTTGTTTGGAGCTAGTGGTAAGCTCCATCTAGTGAACATTTTAGCACATGCTTAAAGGCAAGTTGCACAATTTGTGACTTGTTTTATTAATTATATATATATTGTAACATATGGGGCGGGGAGAGGAAGGGGACGGGATGGTGAATGCAATGGGAATGGAGGGATAGGGAGAAAATGATGAGAATGGTGAATAGAGTAATGTCAAAACAAGTGAATAATAATAATAGAGAGACTCTTACAGAATGGGCTTTTGCTCAGTGGTGGTTACAATAAAAGAAAGAAATACTAATGCTGATAATGATCTCATGATTTTAAGCACTTTGCAGATTTCCTCCATAATCACTGGTTGCCAATGTATGCTTGATAGCCTGGGCGGCTCTAGGGGGCATAAACTTTTCTTACAAGAGGGTGTTGCCTAATATATACTAAAAAAACAATTACAGAAGGGAAGTATCTCATTTGCTAAATAATGGCAAAAGTAAATATTCTAAAATTCAGAATAACTATAGCCATTTATCCAAGACATCATTCAAAAATAATAGAAGGAAAAGGGTATATTTTACGTCCCTCCAACATCCCACAGACAACTCAAATTAAATTATCAAGTACACAATTTGTATATTCACACCATAATGGAGTGGTCTATAAAATTTATGCAGTCTGATTAACTAGAATAATCCAGACCAAAATTATATCAATTTTGAGTGGATATTTACAATATTCAATTTCTAATTATTCTCATATAATATCCCAATCTTCGGAATTGGAGAGTTTCACAAAAGATATTTATTAAATATGGTGAGTTTTGGAACTGCAAATTTAGATTATCTGTTACCCAAAATTTATCTGACAGAAATCAGAATTGTGACATTATGAACTTTGCAAATGATCAACTCAATAATTCTAATAGACATATGGAAATTTGTGTGTGAACTCAAGACGACATATAGAAAAGGAAAACAGAAACTGAATATTTTAATAATAAAGTAATTATTATTAAATATTAAATGTCAACATAAATATTATGTACAATTTTTTTTTCTTTTACAGGTAATATTCAGAACTCCTTGCTTCTACAAGCGCTATTACAAATGTCATTATATATATATTAGATCAGTTGACACATAGGCACATCCAGACTTTTACTATTAGTTATCATAAGGTTTAACTACAAGACCAATAAGTGGGTTGGACACAAACATTCCACAAAATTTAACTTATAAATAAAATCAAGTCATCTCAAACTAGTTGATGTATACTTTTAAACATATTGAAATTTTAAAAAAATAATTCCAAAAGTTTTAACTTGGACTAAGCTGAACTATCATATAATTCAAACATTTACATTTTTCAAGTAACTTATAGCTTGAAGGGCAATTTAACACACTATTTAACTAAATTGTAATTTAAAAAAGAAATTAAACTAATACAATACCAATGAGCACTGGATATAGATAACTACATAAATCTTGCACTATGCATTAACTAAATTTGAACTAAAAGGCTGATGAAAATATTAATAATTGAAGAATGCAATCAACTTAACAAAAATTGCATGATATGAATCTAAGTTTTTACATTACTTTTTTTTAGAGAAATAGGCCATTTACCAGAAGTCACACATAAATCATACTAAATTACTGTCCACATACTAATAATAATAATAATAATAATATTTTAAATACCAAAGAACTTACAACTCCATCGGTGAGGTGATCCAAATAGGTATACAGCGAACATAAGGTGCATATATTATCCAAATGCCAAGTGCTAGATATTAAATACATGAAAATGTAATATATTGCTAGTTTACTTGTAGCTGGCCAATCGACTCAGCAACACAATACAGACATTGCCATTTACCACTAAGCATTGTACATAATGCAACCTAAAGGACTAACTCTTCAAAACTTACTAATCATTGCCATGTCAATTTTAATGCAAATACTACCTCACCTACTATGATGGAACATATAAATTTCACCATGAGTGATAGGCATGACAAAGCTTCACAGAGCAAAAAAATATCAAAAGAATGGTGGCTTACAAATGCCTATCTTTGAGGCAGAGAAGAGAGGATCCTGGACTCTGTCACAGTGAAACAGGAAAATATGGGAAAACACACCAAATATAAATGATCTTCTCCAGGGATATCAGTACCTTCAATAATAACAAAATGATCAATATCACAAAAAATATAAAGCACTATCAAACTCATGGAATAACTATAAGCCATGGGAGAATCTCTCAATCCCACACAGACACAATAAAATATAATATATAAGCTTAATTGCTAAGGCAGACAACTCATACAAACAAACAATGGCAAGATCACGACTTACACTATAAGATAACTAATTTAATATATGCATAAAATTATCAAACGATGAGAAATCTCTGAGACCAGCAATAGCAGTTTGTCAACTGACTATTAAATTATTTAAGACTAAAAGCACATAAATTCTGGCAATGGATAATAGAAATACACACATATATGAAATATAGCATATAAATTAAATGAATAAGTGGGCGTAATGCAAAATAAAGTATGGTAATATAAAATAATTAAATTCGCGATTAACTCATATATAACTGTAAATTATTCTGCTAGAATAATTATTAAAAATACTAGACTTTCCAGCAAATATTTGTAGCACTGTTTAACTAATGAGTGACTGAAATACTCAAAATCTTAAAATAGAAAATAAATAAAAGAGATGAATATCTCTTACCGATAAGATACTTTGCAAATGGAATTAAAAAACAGCACGTAATAGATATATAAAAATTACCTGAGAATGTGTGGACATCTCAACACATTCCAGCATAAACCCCTAAACAAAATAATAGCAATACAATTACTTGGACATGTGAAATTAGAATAATATCATAACAATATTTATAATCATAAAAAAAAGGCAAATATTTTTTTATAAAAAAAAAAACACGTTGGTCCATTTAACAGAGACTTTCCATTGCGGTTTACTGGGAGTATAAAAATCCTTCTTCGGCAGCTTGTCCATGTAGGGAAACGTACTGCGTGTCAACGAGAATAAACATTTTTAAAATATGGCAAATGGAATTCTGGTAAGCACAATAATTCTAATAGCAAATAAATATTACAGTTCTTAATTCTAATAATATACTATAAATTAATGAGTGTTCATAGTAGTTGGCCAATATAATAATATTTCGAAACATGTTTATTCAACGGCGTCAAAATATAGAAATCTCATTCACCGGAGTATTCATTCCTCGCATAAAAAAATCCTTCAAGTTGTTTGCATATATGGATGATGTCCTCGTAATACTACCATCTCAAAAACATCTCCCAACACTCTACAAGATTTTGGATAAATTTGCCTGTGATTCACAACTCAAATTTAACTCCAACAAATCTTCATCTTGGAAAATTCTATCGGGAAAGAAAGTCTCATCTAGATTTCTAGCTGAGCCCCAGGACTTTCATGGCTTCCCTATCTCCATGTCTCAAATAGCCATGTCAAAAAAACTACAGAACTCCTTAATCAACTCCACATCCCAGATTATTCAATCCCTTTCCAGGGTATATCTCTCCATTCAGGGAAAAGTAGCACTACTGAACATGAAAGTCATGTCCAAGATTGCATACTACCTCCCCATCATGACAGCAACAAAAGCCTTTACCAAAAAAATCAATAGTCTATGTGCTAAACTCTTTTGGAAAAACAGTACAACGTCCATAAGCATGACAAGGATGCAATACTATCGCAAATCTAATGGGATGTCCTTTCACTCCATCCCCTCAATTATCTTTCAAAAATCTCACACATTAATTCATAACCTCTTACAAAAACATGATTCCTTCAATATTTCAGAGGCTGTTCAACCGACGGACAGACCTCCTCCTCAAAAATGCTGGCTAGACCAGGTTCTCCAGCTTCTCAATCAATTTACATCTAATTTACAAAATCCATATAATACAAAAATCACCATCTGGGAAGCCCACCATAAAATCAACCCTGAAATCAACTCAATGTTGCCAATGCTTGGCATCACTAATCATAGAATTACTACAATATTCAAGTTCTTAGCATTAGAGCCTAAATTTTTAAACTACCTAGTAAAAGTAAATCTGGGAGCCATGCATACCAACTGGTTCCTCCACCACAAGAGATTTCTTAACAACATTGACCCTATCTGCCCAATCTGCAAGAGGCATGATGAGACATTTGACCACATAATTCGCTCATGTACCGGACTTAGTACTATCAAATTTTTAATTTTCCAAAACAGTAAAACTGATATTTACAGAATCCTCTCGCTAAAAGAATCTCTACAAAGTAAACAATTTCCAATTATAAGAATGTCAGTATTTCTCACCCACTCTATCTGGAATGTGAGATGCAAATTAGTATTCACAAATCCTCCACCAGACCCAAACAGTCTATTCATTTCTCTCTTAAACAAAATCAAAAATAAAGACATGATCCTTTCCTCCAAATTTTTATTTGAAGAAACCTGGAATCTATTCCAAATTCCAAAGCCCAATACTTTTCCAAATAGCTTATGACAACAATCTATAAACCACAGGATTTATTCCATACCCTGGATTAATATTTTCATAAATCATCGACTACCAACCCAGTAGTGACATTATAGACTCTTTTTTTGTCAATGTACTATAAAAAATTAATGTATTAAAAAACCAATATTCTCCCTAAATAAAATTCTTTTAAAACTAAAATATAGCGCTATTCATTTCATAGATTTTTTCTTTTCCTTTCCGGATTCATAGTTTTAAATAAAAGCAAAATAATACATTTGTAGTTTTTACATAATTTTCAATAAGCACATGCGTATATATAAGTTTTCATGAAGCAACGATAAAAGTCAATTCTAGGTAATTAAAGTTAATAAACTTCTTTTAAAGCATTTTTTTTTAAGTAACACTTAATTGAACACATTTTTTTCTTTAGTTTCCTCCATTCATATCTCGATAAGATATTAGATCTTTAATATTATAGGAGACAACGAAGCATATACAACTATTCTTATATTTTTATAATATAGTAACAATAATAAATAGAAGTCAATTTCAGGTTTTATGCAGATAAGAAGTTTTAATAGCATTAATTCAAGACAGAAGACAAATATATTTTAGCAATATCTCTAGTGCTAAACAACAGTTTATTTTCATATAATTGCATAATTAATTCTTTACTTTTCTTTTCTTTTTAAAGTTGATAAACATAATATCAAAATAATTAACAGGAAACATAACTTTTCTCTTCAGATAGTCTATCTTATTAGAAACATCAGTAAAACGATATGTATAATTTCCTTAAAGTTAATATTTAAATAAGCATTTATTTTTATATAGAGCATGTTTACAATTGTATTACATTCAAATATCAGCCTTTCAAGCTAATTGTGCATATGCTTTTGCAAGTGTTAATAATAATAAATGAATACTTCCCTCTCCAATACAAGATATAGTATTTATGCAGGAATAAAATGAATCCATTTATTCCTACAACTCAAATGTTTATATATGAGCAAATCTGAAGTACTGGTAAGGAAAGCTTGAAAATGGATCACTCACTTTAAATTACTATATATGATGTCTGAATGAATGA
Source organism: Epiperipatus broadwayi (assembly GCA_028023455.1). Lineage (NCBI taxonomy): Eukaryota > Metazoa > Onychophora > Udeonychophora > Euonychophora > Peripatidae > Epiperipatus > Epiperipatus broadwayi. The sequence continues at coordinate 333,158 of JAQFVV010006506.1, forward strand.
CGTAGGTGAAATTGTCTAGAATTTACTAAATGCCACTCTAACTGAAACTTAATCACATGTAAATAGGCATTTATTTTTATATAGCGCATGTTTTGCAATTGTATTACATTCAAATATCAGCCTTTCAAGCTAATTGTGCATACGCTTATGCACAATTAGCTTGAAAGGCTGATATTTGAAAGTAATTAAAGTTAATATTAAAATAAACTCTTCTCTAAACTTTGACTTGTTCTTCCTTTTACAATAAAATAGGTGCAACAAAAGTGGATTAGTACAAAGTTCGACATGAAATTATGAATAAATCTTTGGAAACATATCACCCAAAATCTTATGCAATTTAAAGTTAAATATAAATGAAGAAATTTACATTGAAGAATTGGTTCAGTGTTTAGAGACATTTTAAGTAATAGAGTAGAAAATCCAAACATTGAAGGAAAATATAAAAGACAGTTTTAACTTATATTTTGTTCAGCACATTATTAATGGTTTTGAAATTTAAATAAGTCTTAAAACTTTTGCTCAAAAAAATAATAATAATTTTAAAAAATTACACACTTCTGGAAATGAGTACAGGAATTAAGCAGCTGTTGACCAAGTTGTAATTGTCATCCCATATGATGATGATTAGCTGTTTTTATAGAAAAAACCCTCAGTCAATCAAATTTAGTCACTCCTTCTTAGGAGGGACACCTGGGTTTAAAAGGTTTAATTGACCTTTACAGTTAATTAATAACTATTACATCACTCTGATCTACTCAATCCCAAAAAAAATCACGTGCTATAACTGTCTGAATGAGGAGTGCCAAGCACGAAACCATGATCAGGGGTTTGGGGAGGGGTTCCTGACAGAGATATTTTAAGTGCTGGCTCTGGCTAAGCATTTATCATAAAGCTTGTAGAGGAATTGGCAATCCTCACTGTTTATAACTTACAAGCTTAAGAGATAGGGTCATGTGATCTATGACTTTTATTTTTACTAAGGAAATTATCTAGTTCTTTATTTTTAAACTACTTTAACATTAAATCGAGGCTAATTTAAACAACTGCATTTAAAATTATTATTTAACTATAAAAATTGAATTTATTTAAACTAAACTGTCCTGACAACTTTACTTATTTAAAGTACCTATCTTTAATAGCTAACACACTTTAAAATTACTAATTAAATTTTTATTATAATACATCCTATTATAACCCAATCTAATTTAACAAGCCTTTATTCTGACTTTAAAATATTAATTTAAGCAAATAGCTTTATGGACTGCAATTTTAGTTGAAGGCACTAAATAGCTAAATATTATTTATTACTTATTATTTTTTTAAACATTAACCAACATGGACTACCACCCCTAAATTAGCTTGTCCAAGAACCAATGTACAAAGTACAGGATTACAATATATATATATATTAATAATTCAAACAAATTTATTTAATACAGTATTCAAATTTAAATATATTTTTTACCAGAAGTACTTTCGATTGTTTCATTGACAATCTTTATCAACCATTAATACAAATGTACACAAAATAAAAACTTGCATTACCCATCATTCAATCCATTCAAATTTTCCACAATTTTGTTGTTTTTATATTAGCTGATTGGCTATTCATTAAACCCTCTCTATTCCTAGATATCATCATTGCCTTCTTAATTTTTCATTACATCTTTCAATATGAATATTTTTTACATCTCTATTATCAAATTTAAACCATAATTACATGATCTATTATGATCAAAAATAATTGATGGAGTATTCATATTTACTGAAGATATATTTTCTTTCTGTACACATTTATACAATGTCTTATGATCATCATGTCATTTTTGTAATGTACATTTTGATTCCCCTATATATTTCATTCCACAATCACATACCAACAAAACTTAATTCAAACTTATAAATCTTGGTTTTAGAATAATTTATCATATCATTTATATTATTTGAAGAGAAAAAAGAAATCCTACACAAACCACTATAAAGTTTATTAATTAATTTAGCTTGTTGATTAGATATAAAAGAAATAGAAATCCATTTATTACTTTTTAATTTATTTAATATTTTCTTTCTATTACGTTTATTTTGATTATATTTTGTAATTGTATTATAAAAAATATTCCTTCCATAACCAACATTCAACCTATCAGTAAAAATGCATTAATATTTTCAATTTTATAATTAATAAATTTACACTAAAAAATCATTTCTAAAAAAAATGACTTCAAACCAGTTAATTTATGACCCATATGAACTTTAGAATTATACGGAATATAACCCCTAATTTCCCCAGGCTTTAAAATCATATTAAAATCAAACACATTATTATTTATTTTAATAAATATATCTAAAACCTTTATAGAATTTTTTTTCTCTTCATTTAACACCCATATAATATTATTAATCATATTTAACTCACAAAATAAATTAACTATTATTTCATTATGTGCACATATAAATACATCATTGGCATATCTACAATATACTTTAATTCCTTTATATTTTACCAGGGGTAATATCTTAAACTTTAGTTAAGGTAATATCTTAACTAAAGTTAAGATATTACCTCAGGTAACATATAAAGGAATTAAAGTATATTGTAGATATGCATGTACATTATATTGAAATGCTGATCTTTAGTTTATTACAATTTATATACATCACACTATATAAATAAATATCTCAAAAACAAAATATATAAAAACATAGAACAAATTGTTAATCAATGTGAATAAAAAATATTTACAAGTGAAAAGAATTATTTGGATATATTCTCCTATACTTCCAAGTTCAAAGTCTATGATGAGTATCTATCATATTGTTACTTAAACAATTTAAAATTATCTATCCCCTATTTTCCATGATAGATACACATAATTTAGAAATTTATATATCCAAAATTAATGAAAACTTTATTAGAATAAATGACAATTTAAAATTATCTATCCCCTATTTTCCATGATAGATACACATAATTTAGAAATTTATATATCCAAAATTAATGAAAACTTTATTAGAATAAATGAGATTGCTAACTAACTTAATTTAAAAAAAAACAATCCAATATTTCAGGTGGGTGCAATTCTAAGCTACCCTCACAATTTCCTTCCCCTACACAGGATTAACATTTTACTTATTGATCAAAAATTTTAACTCCTAATGAGTGTAAAGTATGTTCATTTTGGGGCATATTAATTCCCTTGTTTTCAGTGAAAGATCACAACACTTACATTCTTATATTTCCTCTACAATCTCTCAAATTTAAATACCTATCCTGGCATTTCCTCTCTTAATAATTACATATTATCCCAAGTGAAAATCTAGCTTAGGGTAAAAAGAATTTTTTTTTCTTAATGGTTGGAGCCTGACTATTTATGTATCTCTATTTTAGATGATACAAATCTTTGTCCACTAATCTTTTTCCTGCTTTTCTTTAGATACATCGGATTTTGAGAATTACATGAACCAGAGCATCCATCACCACACATGGATTGATTCAACAAAAAAATGTGGTCAGTCCTAAAGTATCCCAGCATATTTACTGAAGTATACCTTTATAAATACTAGGTATTAGTCATTACTACCCTAATAACATTTTTTTTGTTTTTCTCTCATTTTTTTTAAAGTTCTTTATCATTTCTACTGCTAACTCTATTTGCATTATTTTGTGATGGAATGAATAATCTCATATTATTATATTCATTAACTGAGATATGGTTTCAATAATCTGGCATTGTAGGTGCCTTTAACTTCTCCCTTAACATCTAACCAAAAAAGTATTAGGGCCTGCCTGTTTTATTATGACATATTGTAACGGTCATATTTGTACATTCGTGCAACAAAATCCAGAGTTTTAGCAAATCATCCCAAGGCTGATTCAAATGAGGTTGTTGAGACCCCGAATCCAATCACCTCAGTTATTTTATCAACACTCAAAGATTTACAAACTTATGGATGACATAGATGAGGCTACACCAGTATTTTTTTAATTCATGTGCTGACAGTAGCATGTCAGTGAAACATAAGACTATGATGTAAATTGGCATAATTAAAGTATAGCTATATAGATATGGCTCAACTAACAGACATAATTAAATTTAGATTGTGATTCATAAATGTTTAAACAATAACAATAACTAATTACTAGTTAATAATTAACTAATGAATAATGAGCAAAGATTTAGACACTAAGGAGAGTTATATTTTAAACAAATTTAATAAAAGCCAAAATTTAAGTAATAAAGTAAAATAAAAGAAAACAATTGAATGACTCAAATTTGTCTCACTTACAGGTGATGATGATTGAATAAGTTAAGGCTGTTTAATATACATGTTTAGTATTGGGTCTTACTGGCAGATAATGATGATTTATCAAGTTACATTTTGTTTAAATTTACAGATTTAAAATTTATCTCACTCACAGGTGGTGATGATTTATAATTTACCAAGTTACATTTTATGAGCTCTATTATTACAGCACTACAGATTTATTTCAAATTTAGCTCATGGTTGTCTATGCCTTATTTATGCTATGTTTTATGGCTTGGATTTGCTTTAGTTAATCTGCAGAAGTGATCATCATTAATCATAATATTTTATTTGATCGTTACACAATTCTCTATATAGATTTCAAGCTTACCAAACTAAATTCTGGTTCAGATCAAAGCTGAATTATAAATTATTATGGAGGGGTGAACTGATGGTAGATAGTAAGATTTCAGATACTAAGGCTTATATAAAACATAGAATCTGAGTCTGTGTGTCTCAAATGTCTGCTTTCTCACAGGATTTGTTACCATGTAACCAGTTTCTTTTCTATCATATCCATTGCTATGAAAAAGACCTTTTTAGTCCGGATGATTGAACAGCTTATCACATATCTGGATTCTTCTGTTCCAGTCCTAAGTGAGGTAATGGGATGGCTCTTAAAACCAAAAGCCCATTGTTAAAAAAGAGCTGTCCGAACTAAATAGAAGGGGTGGCCATTAAAACCAGAAGCCCATTCAAGAGATAATATACAGAAATAAGTAAATGCACATATGTGCTTCCTACAAACACATTCACCCCATTGACAACATCATTATATAATAAAATCTTATATAATAAAATTGAGATGTGAAACAAAACTTTCCTTCTATAGAACTACCGTAAATCAGTTCATAATTTAACATTTATAATTATGCTATTAAAGAAATATAATGAATCTAATTTATTAAGTTATCTATATAGGCATTCATATATATATATATATATGTATATATAAACAGTAAGGTCTGCTTTGCAGATCTTCGTTTCACCTTTTCTCACCTATTTCCTACCCTCATACCTTAGTTTGAACCCCAATCTATCATAGTGTGTCTGCAATATGCTTATATACTGAAAATCCCACCTAATTTTAAACCACGTGTACTCGTATTATATATATAACTCATTCCCAAATAAATAAAAGATTATAGATTATGTATATGTTCACATAATTTTGATTTATTAAAAAGTAGGTTATATAAGTCGTAATTGCGCATGCACTATGATATGCATTTTAAAACATATCAAAATTATAAATTGTTAAAGTTATTTTGTTTGAATCTATTTACAAATATATTACCGTCATAATATATTTTGATTTAAAATAAAATTCATTTAGTAAATATTCATTTAGTAAATAGATTCAAATATTGCGATTTAAAAGTAAAATAATTTTCATTTAATTTAATAAAAGTCATTCCAAATATTTCTGTTAAAATAAATAAGGGACAATACTTTATTTAGTTAATGTTATATAAGTTTATCTAAAAACAGCAGATGTCCACTTAAGATTTTCTTTAATTAGTAAAAGTAATTTTTAATTAAATCTAGTTTGTAATTTGAATGTCAACAGGGAAATTAACAAAAGAAATTAATTAATGTTGAATTTCTTTAGACATTCAGATAGATTTAATTACAGCTGACAAGTCCGATATATTTTTGTAATGCTCCAGGGCAGTTCTATTGTTAATTTCTAATATAAAATGAGGGTTTTCTTTTATTCTAATTCTAATGTTTCTAAGAGAAATCATTCCGAGATCTAATGTTTCTAATGAAAAATTATTGTAGTAATTTGTAAATCTTGACATGACAGAGTAGAGTGCAAGAAGGCTATTTCTCTCTGGAATGGTCATATGCTGCTGTAGACCATCGGAAGTTATCACACAAGGAACCCCGGAACTGCTGCCGCTGCCAAAAATATGAACATTTCCAGATTTTGCTGTTAAATTATATAAAAACCTGCTGACCATCAATCTACCTAAAATGCTTCTCCAGAGGTAATCCTAAATTAACCCAAGAGCTCTTGTGATAACTAACATGTTTATAGCTATTTAAAATTTTCTGATATTTCACATAACTTCATTATGTATTTCTTTAATGTGTTTAAATATACTCAACATTTTGCTCTCTATCCTTGGGTTAATATTTTCTATTGATTAAGCTTTCTGTTATTTTATTATGATAATGTATCAGAATTGTCTTTGACCAAGTGAATTATTCCCTTTGATGAAAATAAGATGCCGCTATGAAGGCATATTTTAAATTTCTAAATAATTTCCAATTTTATTATCTTGCAAATCACTCGTTCGAGGGTGATTCTATTTTTTAATATATAATATAATCACATAGTTTAAAATCTACATGTTATTGATTTTAATCTAATATGAGAGTATGTGTGAGGTCATTGATTAAAATGTGTCACTAATGCATGATTGCGTATATAAATCTATACTTACTTTTCAAACCTGCAAGCATGCATTTTCCTATTTTAATTACCGTGTTTTACTTTAATTACAAAGTTCATCATTGATGTTGAGAATGTGCGGACCCTTTTAAATGAATTTCTGGGAATTTGATTGGGCATTTCTCTTAATCCAAGTAAAACCCATTCAGTATGTTTTATATACACTAGTCTCATATTGCTGGTAAGTGAATTGGTTGTTGAGACCGCTTTGTTTTACTTTTCCAAGGATTCTTTACATGGCCAAGTCCATTCTCTTTGCTTTTTACAGTTTCCAGGCAGAATGTGTCCATAAATGACACACCTGGGAATTAAATGCAATCGTCACCCAGTCGCTAAGTTTCGGCTGTTCATAAACTACTTTTCTATGGGTTAGCGGTGAGATGCCCTCCATAATCATTCCAAATATTTCATTATTGTTTTATTTTATATTTATTTTACAAAGCATCCATGACTTAAACGTGTCCCACACTCCAACTTTAATAAATTCATTATCAGAAATACTGACCTCCCAATGTAAGTTTATTATTATTATTATTATTATTATTATTATTATTATTATTATTATTATTTTATTTTATTATTATTATTATTATTATTATTATTATTATTATTTTATTATTATTATTATTATTATTATTATTATTTTATTATTATTATTATTATTATTATTATTATTATTATTATTATTATTATTATTATTATTATTATTATTATTATTATTATTATTATTATTATTATTATTATTATTATTATTATTATTATTATTATTATTATTATTATTATTATTATTATTATTATTATTATTATTATTATTATTATTATTATTATTATTATTATTATTATTATTATTATTATTATTATTATTATTATTATTATTATTATTATTATTATTATTATTATTATTATTATTATTATTATTATTATTATTATTATTATTATTATAGAATAAATGCTTTGATCACATTCCGACTTTGTTGCTTAGTAAGCTTTTGTCCATGCTATTCTCGAAATCAATAAATATTTTAGAACACTTAATTTTCAAATATTTTCTTAAACTTGTATAATTGCTCAAAGCACCTCGCACATGTTCCTATCTCATCAAGCACATTATCGTAATGCTATTAGCCTGAGGAATAGAATATATCACTTTGCTTCAAAATCTTTTTGTCATTTATTGGAATATAATGCCCACAATTATTTAATGTGCATCCCTGTCTCATACAAGCAGACAGTGGCATTATATATATATATATTTTATATAAAAAAAATTTGTGAAATTGTTTAAAACTAAATTTGATCTCTTAATTTATTTGATTCCTATCACCGTCTCGGTCTATATATGTATTTTCTGCATTTTTTTTGTAAATCCATAGACGTTAATTAGCCACCCAAACTTCTTTTAGTATAGAGTCTGTTCTTTCTCCCTGACAACCAGGCACCGGCCAAAGGTTATACTCGTAGTGGCATCAGATGCATTGTCACATAGATGATGCTGTGAAATTTGGACTTTAGATTCAAACTTAGTATATCTAGAAGGCAACCCCTCCTAGAATGTTCAGTTTCATGTCTGGGGTTTGAATTCTGCAGTGTGTTAGCAAGATAGACGATTCTGACTGTTACAAATATATATATATTGTACCCTTTTGTTTAGGTTAGAATGGATTATTTGTAATAATTTGCTGAAAAATTTTAAATTTTGAAGTTGGGTAGAAGATGATGTATGTTGTGTGTTAATAATCTTTGAATAATTTAGTTAAAGCAAGTAAAATAATTGATGTATAATGTTGGGTTGGTATTTGTAAGAAAACATTTAACTAAAAAATCATTATAAGATTGTATGGTTGGGAGAATTGGCCATAATAAATACTGATTTAATAAGTCTTATAAATAATAATTAGGGTAAATTTTAAAAGTAATGCTGTAATGTTAAACGAATAGATTTGGTAATAATAATTGTATTTAATGGCTATATTTTTAAAATCATTTGATTAAAAAATAATAATATGGGAGAAAAGTGTATTTTTTGGTTTTAGAATATTAAAATAATTATTTTAAAATTGTGCTATAATAGTGATTATGTAACATTTTATAAATTAAATAATTATTTGTCTTTAAATTATTAGCACCTTATTTAGTTTTGTAAATCACGTGACACACACCTGTGTTTTAAAATCGAATAATATTATCTGTTATAAATGTTAAATTGGATTTAAAAGTGAATATAATAAATAAAATCAGATTTATGTTTTTTGTTGAAAATAAATACATTAAGTTCAAAATAAAGGTAGAAATGGTAATAAATATTGAAATGTGATTTTTAAAAATTATTTTAGAGTCTATAGTAAGTGTAAATAAAATGTGAAAATTAAGTAAGAATTGAATAATATAATAAAAATAAATATTTAGTAAATTATTATTAACTTTAACTTTAAACCAATATTCGTGGTCCCGGATAATTTGAGGCCAGGATTGTTTAATGGACCAATCAAAATTGGAATCAGCTGGAGTATTTAAGTGCTGTTTACATTTTGGCAGATGATCATTAAGCTGTTATCTCATTCTACCGACGTACTATTAGAACATCGTTAGTATTTCTACAATTTTCGGTAAAGTATTTAGTAGTGTAATAATCCATTTTATGGTAAAGGTTTACTTTAGCGACCACAGCATAAAAATCATGTTCGCCCTCTAGTTTTCAAAATTATAAGTAAATTATTATTCGAAAATCTTACGTATATACTACTATATTACAATTACATTAAAATTTATTAAAATGTAAAAGATAAATAAAATATTTACCATTTTAAAGAAGTTGAAATAATTGCACTAGTTTAATTAAAATAATTAGTTTAAATTATTTGAAACTTAAGAATTTAAACTATCGGCATTTATAACTTAAGAATTTAAACTATCTCGATGGTTCTCGGCAGAATAGATGACAATGGGGAGCCATTAGTCATCGAAATCGACGAAACATATTATTTCCACAGAAAATACCACAGGGGGACTACATGCTTCTTGACAGAAGTTGCAGATAGAACGGTTGGCTCATTGGAGGCCCTAATCCAGCAGTACATTTTACCAGGGACTCGCATAATTTCAGATGGCTGGGCTGCGTACAATAATATCAGCAGACTTAGCAATGGGGTGCACATGCATTCGGTTGTCGTCCACCAGGACAACTTCGTGAATCCCGAAGACCAAGACATACATACCCAGAATATTGAGAATATGTGGATGAGGGCCAAGCGTAAGCTGAAATTCCAATCTGGTACCAGCAGGGCTTTATTTTCATCGTACCTCCAAGAATTTGCCTTCCGCAGTAGATATAGCACTGCCGCCCTTTTCTCCAACTTCCTGCTATGCATAGGGTATAATTATGCTTAAAAAGGTAAATTATTTTTTTTATTATCTTTTACGTTTTAATTAATAAATATTTACTGTAATTGTAATATAAGAGCAGATATGTAAGATTTTAGTTCTAATTTTAAAAACTAGATGGCGAATATGCCCTGGTGCTAAAGTAAACCTTTACCCATTTTATTTGGCTTCAATTTTTATAAAAATACCGCAGTTTATTATTACAAGATTGTGATATGGAGGAAGAGGGCTAAAACTTAAATAATTCCTTACTTAGCTGATTTGTTTTCGTTCAATTTGTCATTAACTTAAACATGAAGAAGTCATCACTAAATATAAAAAATTTAATGGAAGTATTCAAATGTTATTATTGTATAAAACATATAATTTTGCCTGTGTTGATAGGTCATATTGATTTACGACTAAGTTTCATAAAAAGAACATCACGGAGAAAATATAAAAAAAAAAATTTTTTCATTAGAAGATATAAAGTAAAATGAGATAATATATTTCATGAAGAAAATTTATTTAAAATACAATGAAAAAATACTTTTAAAAGAAAAAAACTTTTAAATTTTAAAATTGGAATTTTTCCTAGAAAATATAAGATCATTTGCGAGTATGTGACTTATATCCTATTTTAAAAAATAGTACAAGTTAGTCATTAAGGTATGCGGGACATACAAAAGTTTATTTAAATTATTTGCGAAAATAATTTAAGTTATTTGAAAATATTGGGAGAAGTATTGGTTGTATCAGAAGATATTAAACCTCAGTAAATATGGAAAAGTTACAAGAATTTGGAATATTATCTTGACGAAGAGTATTTAAAATTAGATATTTACCTAACAATACATGTTTAACTATTTAAAGTTTTGGAGATAAGAAAAATATTAATTATATTAGTGTAAGTCTTATAGAATAAAAGTATACGTACCGTATTTAACTTGAACTGGCAGTTTGGATTATATATTACAACGTTAAGAACTGGAGCATGCGTGATTATTGATGTCAAAAGTGTGTATTAATGTTTTTTTACCAGGAGAAAAGATACTTCCTGTAATGAACTTATTATCAAGAAAAGAACATTTCATTGTAAGAAATTCTAATAAAGTTATTGTAAATATGGTTTTAAAATTTATTTATTTTTTACTAACAAAATTATGATAATATTTATTCATAGTATAAATATAGTGTAGAAACCAAAAACATTAAATTATTTACTAACTTAGTAATTAAATTTTATTGTAAAAAAAAAAAAATCTTTAACTTAGTATATTTAAAAGTGTGATAATTGGAATAAATGATAATAAAATGTTTATTTAGATCATCATCCAGAAGACATCACTAAGTAATTGCCAACAGAAATTACTTATGGTAATAATGTAAATTATTAAGTTTTAAAATGTGTTTGTTATTTTGTACAGATGAATGCGTTTATAAAACACACACCTACACATAATTTATCATTTGTTTAGTTATTTAAGAATATGCATAATTTTAATGATATCATAAAGATATTTAAACATAAAAGAAATTTAAGTATATGATTCTATTAAAACTGAATTGGATGTTTTGTTGAATAATTTAAAGTGTTAAAAATATGACACTGATTCTGATTGTTTGTGCTAAAGTTTGAGAACTATTAAAGAATGAAATAATCTTGTCTTGTTAGTTAGTTAGACTGTTATTCTAAAAATGAATTTATTTGTTATTATAGAAGTAAGAAGATGAATTTAGTGATGTAAATTGGTGAATTTTAAATGCTAATATCTTAGTATTAGGTTATATAAGACCAGGATAATATTGTATGTAGGGTTTATTTATATGGGAAGAAGAATATACTATATTGATGTTTATACAAGTATAGCTAACATATCCCTATATCTTGTTTATATTCATGGCAGTGTTTATTTTTCTGTGTCAAAGCTTAATTTGCCATAGTGCTGAATGAATAGCCTGGACATTATACTTGGTAGAAGAGGTTATTAAACAAATAAGTTATACCTCAGTTCATGTACACTGTGCCCATGATGGTTAGTTGATAAAGGTGTTAAGTTGAAGTTATAGTTTACCCCATATGCCTACTAGTTTATGTGTTATTGAAATTTATTGGATTACATTGTAAAAGATGGTTGTTTTAAAATTGGAAATAATAAATTAGTTTGGAAGTAGAGAATTGTTAAATTGGATAAGATAAGTTATGTTGCTTAGAGTAAAATAAGTGTAAAAAATTATAACATAATTTCATCAGTGAAAGAATTATAAAACTTTTATAGTTGAAATAATATTTATTTAATTTTTTTATAAAATAAATAGTTGATAATTTAAAAGAATTTATAATAATGTTACTTCATTATTAAGAATTTTTTAAAAGGACATACTTATAATGCATATTTTTATTTATGATTAAAGGTAATAGACTGAATCGTGTTGAATTAATGAAAGTAGTCATAAGTTTTACAAAAATAATTTTATAACAACACACTAATACATACATGATATTTAAAGTTTAAAGTAATAATTAGTAAGTAGCTTAGTTTGATGGTATGCTATGAATTAAGGTTGTTCACATAAATATTGAAAAATGACTCTACAGAATAATAAATAATTTTTAAAAACTAAATAACAAGGATAAGTTCATAGTAAAAGTATTACCTATAATATTTTTAAAACCTATAAAGTAATAATATCGAATAACTGTAATAAAAAAGTTATATAATGATATTAAAAAAAAGAAATATTTTATTTAAGAAATGTTCTGTATCTTATATTTTAAGTCATTTGTTTTGTCTTAAAAAAGTACCTGAATATAAATAGAATTCTATCAAAATGTAAATAATGTAAATAATTTTATTTTCAAGCTTGTTAATAGAGTTGTTAAAATTATTTTATAAGTCTTGGTGTTGACTCAATTGTTTCTCAGACAGCCAATAAGGTTTTTAAACAGCTGACTTTTAAGAACAATCAGGCTTTTGACACATGACACCAACCTTTTCTCAACTTAACTTTTATATATATATATAAGTCAGTCTTAAGCACCTTGGCCTAAAAGCTTAAAAATATAAACATATTTATTTATTACTTACTGAGTTTTTAATTTACTCACTGAGCAATAAATGAATATATTTATATTTTCAAGCTTTCAGCCAAGATGCTTAAGACTGGCTTATATATATAAAAGTTAAGTTGAGAAAAGGTTGGTATCAACCTTTTCTTATCAAAATCTCTGTCGTGTGTCAAAAGTTTGATCATTCTTGAAAGACAGGTGTTTAGAAATCTGATTGGCTATCTGAGAAACAACTGTAGCACATGTGAAAGACTAGCAACCTTTCAATTATTACTAATTTAATAACAACATGTGATTTTGACAAATGTTATTTATTTGAATAAAAGAGATTACTAACTAACATAATTAAAAAAACAATCCAATATTTCAGGTGGCTAAGGTTTGTGTGGGTGCAATATATATATATATATATATATATATATTGTACCCTTTTCAATAGGTCAGAAGTAGTCAAGTACAATGGATTACTAAAAAATTTAAATTTAGAGTATGTTCTTTTGATATGTTAATTATATTTTGTTAATAATATTATAGGGTACAATTTGAAGCTAAATAAAATATGTAGTATATAGAATTATAGTGAATCATTTAAGAATAGTTATGTGAAGCTTAAAATATGGTTGCATATGATTTCAAAAGCTGGCCATATTAAATAACTCAGCTATAAATAGTTAAAAGTATATTTAAATGTTAAATTATAATGGTTTAAACTTGTATTTAATAAATGCTATATTTAAGGTTATGAATTATATTTGATAATTAATTAATATCATACATTTTAAAGGTAATTTTATGATAGTAAAATTGTATTTAGTTCTATATTTTAAATTATTTTTCCAAATTTTTATAATTATTTTATAGAATATAATAAAGTGTTGCAATTTTATTATTTTAGACAGAGAAATAGATTGAAAATCATCTGTCTTAAATTTTATTAATTATGTGACTTGTATACTACATACTTTCACACACACGCTTGTTCGAGTTTGAATTAACAAGGTTTGAAATATTTTAAAATTGCATTATAGAATTGGATGGAATTATCACCTAGCATAAAGCAAATATTAAATATTAAGCTAACTATCGTATAACATGCTTAAATGATGTAATAAAGACAAATACACTCATAATATAAAAATTAAATATTTTGTTTAAATAAAACTAGATAAATTGAATATTAAAAATGGAATTAGTTATTAAAATTATTTTAAAAGTTATTTTAAATGATTAAATAATTTAAAGAAAGTAATAATTGATTTAAAAGTAGTATTTTAAATAATACTTTTAAGTTTTATTACGTCATAATTTTTTTATTTTGGAAATTCAATTCTGTAAAAAATTGAAAATATGTAAATTTGTTGTCAAGCTAAAAGTAAGAATTAACCAATAGAATAAGGTATTCTTGCAAGGTATAAATACCAGAGACTAATAATGTACAGAGGAGTTTAATAATGTGTTAGTGGTAATTAATAACATGCCAATGTAGCTAAATAATATCAGAAGCTATAGAGGTGAAAAATCTTTAAAATTTTTATTATTTAGTCAATTTATAGTATTCTCTATACTTCATTTATTGTAATTAATAGGATACTTTTATATTTTTTTTTAAAAAGAGTTTAAAATACAATATATTTTGAACTTCATTTAAATGGATTGCTGATTTTTTAACAGTTTTCTTACCAGTCGTGTTTTATCTAAAATTTAATCTAAACTTCACAATGAAACAAATGGATATAATAAGTAAAATGTATATAAATTATATCACTATGAAAATGCATAGTATGTTCACTGATACCATTATATTAATGCTTAACCGGAGAACTGTTTTGGTACATAAAAACCACAGCTCAGACATTATACGGATGCAATGGAAAGCTATTTGCCATCTAAAAAAAAATTTGTGACACAGTATTTATAAGCTTATCCAGGAGTTTTTTAAAAAAGAATAAGATACTTATGAATTATCATGAAATAAAATAATGAAAGAAATAGAATGTTTAGTCCTTTTTGAAGGAAACATTTTTTAAAAAGAATATATTTTACAAGAATTAAAAAAGAGCTTACAGAGAAGATTTTGTTAAGGAGTTGTGATATTAAAAACTTCTAGTCTCAGAAATATTAAAAATGCAACTTTAGAAGTATTTGTTTTGAAGCACTTTATTGAGAATGGAAACCTATATAAAAGAATGAACACATAATAGTTGATTAAAAATGGATCCATGGAAATATTGTGGAAAAGTTTACCGAGTATTTTAAAAGTTAAATTATTTAAGAAGCTTCACATGATTAGTTTAGCATAATGAATCTTTAATAATAATTATTTAAAACAGAAAAACCAAGGATTGTTGTTTTATAGAATTTACTAAAATGGATTAACAAGGATTTTATTATATTTTTTAAGATTTAAAAGATGTCATATTATATTTTTACTATTGTTTTAAAAATTGCTCGCCAACCACCCTCAATGGACTGCTCTTGTTCATCGTCATAGCAACGGAGCGAGGGGAAAATGTTCTTGAAGAATAACGCATTTTTTAGGGAGAACATTTAAAAAAAAAGCTAGAGAAAAATAATAAGCTTTATGAACTCTATCAAGGACTTTTATCAAGTAAAGAATTAATGAAGAAATAAGTAATTATAGTCTTGATTTTTTTTTTTTACTAACTTAGCATAATTGTAAATCTTCTATTTTTTTTATAAGATTAGGAAAACATAAAAATATTGATTTATTAATATTAGAATTTTATAATGAAATAATCTAATAATTTATATAAGAGTATTTTTAAAATAAAGTGTATGGATGTGAACTTTCTTTATATCTGTAATGTTCAAGTGGATAAAGAAAACCTACAGCAAATGATGACCAGATAAAGGTTATTTGGTAATAGTAATAACTATTAATAAATTATAATGTATATTTTTGTTTTCTTTAGATCATCTATGAATCGTAAGAATGAAGTGTAAAAGTTTTAATTATATGTAATGCATTTATACAACATTTTAAAAACATTATGAGATAGGATTGATTTGAAAATATGCATACAATGATTTTTATATTAGTGATATAATCCAAAATAGTAACAAATATTTGTGTGATTTTTTAAAAAAAACTTTTCATGTTATTGGATATTCAAGTATTGTCTAACTAGATTGTATATGATTAAACACAAAATAATGAAGTAAGCAAACTTTTCTTAGGGAACAGTGAGATTGTTTGAAACTATCAGTGAATTTTATTTATTGTTTTTGTAAATGCAGATAGTATTTATCGATGTAAGATGTGGAAAATCTTGAGAAATAATATTGAGATAGTGGCTTGGAAGTACTATGGTTAGCAGGAAACCAAGATGCTGTTTTTAAAAAATAGGATGTGATAAGGAATGTGAATAATAAAAATAATACTTAGTTTTGTGTAGATATCAGCATAGTTAACAAAGCCCTATGACTGGTACACATTTTATTTGGACAGTGTTTTATATTTCTTTAAATATTTGATGTTCTAATAAAGCTGAAGGAATAGCTTTAACATTGTTTATGTACTAGAGGATATTAGACAGGTAAAGGTCATGCCTCTATATCTAGTTAATGCAATGTGCCATGATTTTGAGATATGTTATGAGTGATACTCTAGCTTTCTTTCTTAAATCCTATACATCTGTTTCGCTATCTTTATTTCATGTAACTGCATCGTTTAGTAAGATATTTTGAATAGAAATGGTAAATAATTTAGAGCTTAGGTTATGCTATCATTTTGTATAAGATTGGTTTATTTGCTTATAATGAACAGAATTTTATAATTTAAAATTGAAGGTCCAGTGAATCCTAGGGAAGGTAAAGAATGATAGAATATATTTTGAATTTTATTTCGGAAATGAAATATAAAATTTTTAAAATAGGGTATCTAAACAAAGACATTTTCTTTAAAATGTTAATTATTTTTGAATGCTTTATTATTATTATTTTTTTAGAAGAAAAATAAATATTGCATATTTTTAAAATACAATAATATACAATAAATGTAAGAAATATGCATAGTATATTTTTTGTTTATTGAATAACAGGAATATATTGATTATTACACTTATATCATACTAAAGTAAGCCTAAATAAGAATATATTATGATTAGTAAACATTGTGTGATAAAACACTAAAATCTAGTAATGATTTTTGGATAAATATTTTGTGTAACATCTTTGACTTTGCAAGATGAAAATTTGTTTAATTTTTTAAGAAATCCATACTCATTATAAAGTTAATTTTGTTTTTTTTTCTGTAGAATGTTTTCCTATGAATGTTTTAAAATCAAGATAGTTTAATAATATTAAGGATGAAATATTTTGCTAACAAAATAAGTAAATATATTTGTAATAAATTAACCATAATGAGAAACCAAAGGGTAACATTTTATTTTGTCTTAAGTCTAAATACAGATATAACTAAAAATAAATTATTTTTATAACCTAGTAGATAAAATGTAAAGTATAAAATAAGGATATCCACTGTAAATAGTATACATAAATTGTTTATTTTCTTTTGTTGTTAGTAATAAACTTTGTTAAAATTTGTTTTTCAAAATTTTTGTGTCTGGATTGTTTATTTCTCCACTACACTGCATGAAATCACGATATATTCATAATAATTGAAACAAATATATAATTTTGCACAAAAAGATAAAAAAAATTATTTTTAGGATTTAAATATTTTATTGGTATTCTTTTAATTAAATAATCATAATATTACATTGATTTATTGGTCATAAATCAGTTATCACAATAGTATATTGAATTATATGCTATCAGTTGCCACACACACTTTTGTTTGTCAGATTATCAAATGCTACCACGTATTTATTATATTATTACATGAAGATAAAAGATTATATTAAATTATTTTATTTTTATTGTGATAATAAAATTATAGTGAAAAGAAAAGATATACAGAATTAGTTAAACGATGAAGAATATTATTATTATTTTATTATTATTAATTTAGTAGTAGATTATGACATAAAATCCCTTCTCATATTTTACTACCATATTTTTTTATTAACATAGAATAAACTTTATGAACCTGAGATTTTATTTGAGCTAGATTATTACAAATAGGAGATTAAGATTTAATTATTAGTTTAATCTTAGTGAGTAGAAGTTATTAAAGTTGTAAGAATGCTATGAGTTTGTTATTTGAATAGTAATAAAGGGGGATAGTGTTCTTATGCCATTGAGGTAATATCCTGTGGGATATTGGCTCAATGTAATCTATCTTGTCACTTGTATTTTCACTTCAAGTCTCATGAAAATATTAAAATATTTATTTAATTTATTTTATAACTGAACCTTATTCGTATTTTAAATTTGAGCTAGTGAAACATTTTAATTTTAATGCTGAATATTTCATTTATTAATGATTAACTGAGCTAGAACCCATGTTATTTCATATCATATACTACTCTAAAGTGAGGATGCATATATATATATATATATATATATATATATATATATATATATATATATGGTACTTAGTTCCAAGAGGTAATCAAGGTTATCTTAGCTTAACCTTTTGTTTAAAATTTCGAAATAAAAAAAATAATGATGATAAAAATGAAAATTAACTTAGTTAATTATTAAAATAGGATAATCTAAATATTTTAATAGTGTCAGTTGGTTTGATGAGGGATGTTAGGTAATAATTTAACATAAGCAAATGTTAAAAAAAATAATTGTGAATTGATAAATAGTATTAAATGTATTCTAAAATAACTACTGTATAATCCATTTTAATGTCTAAAGAATAATAATTACATATTATAAATAAGTTGGAATAATTAAGTAATAAATTTTTAAAAAAATGATATGTAAGTTTTTATTAAAAAAGAAATAAGAATATTTGTTATTAGTTTTGTAGTTTAGCATTCCAGTTATAAAAATTATTTAGATTAAA
Source organism: Epiperipatus broadwayi (assembly GCA_028023455.1). Lineage (NCBI taxonomy): Eukaryota > Metazoa > Onychophora > Udeonychophora > Euonychophora > Peripatidae > Epiperipatus > Epiperipatus broadwayi. Next base: position 352,295 of record JAQFVV010006506.1, read on the forward strand.
TATTCATTAACATTTTATTGTTGTAATTTTAAAAATAATTTTAAACAATTAATGTAAAGCCCAGATATATGTGAGAATATGTGCATGCATAGACAAGGAAACATAAGAATAAAAAAGTAATTTAATTCCAATATTGTTTAAAATAAGTAAATAAAACAAATGTGTGGATAAAATTATTTCAATTAAAAATTTAAGGATTCAGTAAAAGGTATAACTTTGAATTTCATATTTATTACTATTGAGTTGTGTAAAATATCATTATAAAAAAAAATGTTGCATAATATTTGTTAATAATAACATTTTGACTTTGCAGCTTGAAGTCACATGGTATGGGAAAATTATATTGATTATGTCAGTAGATTGATTCCACAGCTGGTTTGTCAGAATATTAGAATTTAATAAAAATAGTTTTTATTGGTTTTTAAATGAATTGTAAGTGGATGAAAAATTGTGAGATAAAACGGAGATCGAGGGGTCATTCAGGAGCTGTTTTAAATATATGTGTGGCTGAATCTTAAAAGTCCCTTAATAAAAAGTAATTTTTAAAAACTTTATATTTTCTAAAAAAATAAAGTATGTTTTTAAAACAATTACATAAAATCATCTTCTAGAAATGAAGTGCTGAGGATAAAAAAAGATAATCCATTTTCTGATAGATTAATTACAATTAAAGCATTAAAATTACAGTAAAATGTTTGAAGAAAATACAGCATCTCAAATTTCATCTACATTTGATTTATTCATTTTTCTTTATTTAGAAGTAAAACTTAAATCATTAAGTATTGTTATGGCTAAATACTTTATTGCACTAAACTATAGTATATCTCCTATCAAATTAAAAATACATGTGAAAAAGAAATTAAAAAAAAGACATTCAAACATTTTAAAATATTAAAATGGAAATGCATTAGTGTCTTTATAAATTAGAAGTGACACTAAATTTAATACTTTATTACTTAATACATGATATATACATTTAAATATGCTTTTAACAGAATGATGTTTCTGTGGACAATATGTATTTTAAAATACTAATTCTCATTTATGCCGGTAGTATGAAAAGAATTTGTTGGGAAGTAAAGCTTTAAAAGAATTAAAAAATATTATTAATGAACTTCTCTCTGTCAAATACATAATGTTTTGTTATAGTTGCCAGTACTTATAAGTAACTTTATGACCGTTGATTTTAGCTCATAAACAGAGGAATGTCTTAATTATAAAAGAAATCTACTCTTATGTTTAAAAAATAAAAGGAAATTTGTTTTAAAAAAAAAGAAATACATTTTGAAATATTAAGAACTGTTTTAAAAAAAAGCTCTATTTTAAAAAAATGCGTTTATCTAAAGAAGAACACTAAAAGCTAACTAAAAGAAGATAAAGAAATTCAGATAAAGAAATATATATTATTATTATTATATACATTTTTGAACTCGGGATCCTATAAATAAATTAAAGTGTGTTCAGCTGAAGAATTTATTTTGTTTCATGCTGGCTTAATCTTATTATTTAAGTTTTTTTTAAATTGTCTTAAAAAAAATATTATTAATGAACTATTGAATATTTTCGTTTGGAAATGATTGCCATGTATATAAATGTATTAATTAAAGCTTCGAATTCAGATAGATATCTTAACCTGGATAAATTGTCTACACATTATGAAATGGAAAAATCATCACGGAGCCAAAATATGAACTTGAATTAATGTATTATTATTATTATTATTATTATTATTATTTTTTATGGTCTGCTTTATTGGTTTTAAAAAAAGAATGAAACCATAAAAATATTTATGCTATTATTTTTTTGTAACATTTTGCATAAATATACAGGTAAATTAGGGTTATAATTTTAAAATGAAATAGGTTTATTTGAATGAGCAAATGTTTTTTGCCATTCTTAAGTAGATTTAGTTCATTTATTAAGCATTACCCTAGCTAGTTTCTATTTAATAATTTTATTTATAGAGATTTAAATATCACAGTCTTATTTTCATATAGGGATGTTTTACTCAATTTTTATTTTAAATTTACTAAAGAATTTATCAGAGAGTATCCATTCATTTGTTTTCTGAATGTTATATTAATAATAACTACAAATATTTTATATTCATTGAGAAGTAAATATTCTTGCATTTAATTTACAATTTTAATAGTCCACTAGTCACTATATTTTAGCATTTAATATTTTGTTATGTGTGCATTGTGCCTTGCCTAGAATTTTATATGCATTTAAGTTTAAAGTATTTTTTACAGTAGTCATTGGACACATAGTTTGCTTTGTTGGTTTGAACATTGGATATACATTTTGTATTTTTATAAATTTTTTGGAAATAACTTAGTTAGTTTAAGTGAAGTATATATCTTGCTATTAGTTAATATTTGGTAGCCTCATAGAGTTAGGCTTAGTTAATAATTTTGAATATGCTTATGGAGTAGGTAAAATCCTCCATCCTTATTGTATTGTATTTCCATGATTTGATAGTGCGTATTCCCAAAAGAGGGTTATTGTATTGTATTTTTCAGTGATGATGATCACATTTATAAGCATTGGAAATCCCATGAGAGGATTGTGCTTTTCTGGTGGGTGTTCCTGTTCCCAGATGTACTGTAGATGAATTCCAGACATCTTCATTTCTGCCTCGAAGTTAGGTAATTTGGAAGCCACCATATTCTTTTCCAGCTCTGAGGAGCCTAGTATCTTTATATTTTTTGCCTAACATTCATGATGACTTAATTCTAATTCCACAACAGTAGGTGATGTTGCATTCGTTTTAGATTTGTGATGACAAGATATGCTTGTTGAGGAAATGTATTTCTTTGAATAGTTGTAGCTAATTTAAGGCTCATAGGTATATCAATGTTTGAATTGTGTTGCGATGATAGTTTATCATGCACAAGATAACCAACAATAAGTTATATTTAATTTAAAGTATGTTAGATTTGCATATGGTATAAGTGGCAATTCACACATAATAATTTAATATTTTCGTCCAGAATTTCGCCGCTGGATTTGTAAGTCTGTTACATCATTATCTTTAAAACATTGAGGGAATAATTTTATGTGGACTAAAATTATTTAAAAAAAAGTATAACTGATTTCTGATGAATGACTGTCCTATACACTTAATTTAGTTTAATTTTAATATTAGCTTAATCTGATTTAAACATATATCTAGCTGTGATATTAGTTATATCCGTGAAACTAGTGATGATATTTTTCAAAAGTATTGCTGAATATGCTTACTCCAACTTAGCGTTTGTTAAGTTGAGGAGTATAAAATTAAGCTTAGGGTTTTCAATATAAACATAGTTCTGTGTGTTATTCTGATTAGTAGATGACACAATAATGTTATTAATTAGTCTAATAAAAAAGAATAGTAGTGTGCTTATTAAGTACATATGATAATTAAAGTTTAAAATATTTTTTTGAGAAAAATATAATTATTAAAAGAAAGTAACAGTGAATAACCTTTGTCTGTTATTAAGTGTATTAGTGTAATTTAAATAAAACTGTTAAGAATCCAAATAATTATATAAAATCTTAGTGTGGTATTGGCAATGTTTGTATTCTACCACATTTGTAAACATTTCTTCTCATTTTTAATAAACCAAATTATTATTATTTCAAAAGTTTTGTTTTGTTTGTTTTACTTTTATATGAAAATATATTATTGTCTTGGGTTCCAAGTTCACAAAATCTTAAAATTTTAAAGTTATTGAATCGTCAATTCAGAAATTTACAGTATATTCTAATTTAATTAAATATAGTTGATATTTTCTTGAAAACTAAAAAGCTATGTTAAAGTAAATGATTCTCATATTGAATCACAAATACAGATAATTGCATTATAGCAGATACATAATTAAATACTTAATTAAAAGTTTATTTTTTTAAATTATCATTATATCTTTTCAGACTAAAGATTATGCAATATCAGATTAACAATATTAGTACTTCAGAAGAATGTTTTAATTAATATTATTTTAAAAGCTGCACACTATCTTATATTTACTGCACATCATCTATCATCATCTTAAATCTTATACATTTAAAGAATTCTAATCCATTTGCATTTGAGGTCTTTAGTGGTTGTCTATGAGTATGAAAAGGCTCTTTTCTTTGCTCAAGTAATATCTTAGATAATAGGCCATTATTAGTTAAATTTAAATTGATTCATTAAATTTTGTGAATTAATATTTGTTTTGTTTATTATTTTAAGATTGAACATATTATAATTATTTATGGTCAGCTAAGATATCACTTATTTATTTATTAATCACAGTAATTCTTTATTAGGCAACTTAACTTAAACTTTAATTTTGCACAAGAGTTTTAGTTTTAAAATCCCTGGGGTTATTTACTCTTGTTGTTTTAGTAAATATAATTCTGTAAGATAATCTTTTAAAGCAAAGCATCATAGGTCTTATTCGGAGAGTGTATGATCTATTGGTAAGACTGATATGGTAAGCATTGATTAGTGATTTAGATAATCTTTTGTATGGTTTATTAAAAGATCAATATGCTGTAGTAGTTATAGTTCATCAGTATTGGATTTGATCTTTATTTGATTATACATCTCTGGATCATCATCTCATTTCTTTAAATTTATTGTAACCCCATTGAGCTGAGTCATTTAGAGTCTCTCATTTATATTTCATTTCATCTCATTTCAATTCTATTTCATTTTTTTCATGTCATTTCTCATATCCCTCTATTATCTCAGCCATTTAAAACATTCATTAAGAGTTTCTTCTATCATCTCATTTCATTTCTTTCTCCTTTATTCCATCTTTTTCTTATATCTCTCTTTCATATCTTTCCCATCATCTCATTTCTTCTCTCTCTCTCTCTCTCTCTCTCTATTATGTATATCATTTCTATTACTTTTCCTCATTTCTTTTCCATCTCAATTCTTTTCTTTTCCATCATTTATCTTTACCATTATCATTACCTCCATTTCATTATTTCTATCATCTCTTTTTCTTTCTTTCATTTTTACCTCCATTTCATTATTAGCATTTTTTCTTTTTTTCTCTTTCTCTTTCTTTTTCCCCCCTCTCTCATTTCATTATTAGCATTATTTCTTTCTCTTTCTTTTTCTTTCTCACACCCCTCTCTCGTGTCATTAGTAGCATTATCTCTCTCTATATCTCCCTTATCATTTTTCCCTCTTCCTTTCCACTTACCTTTCATCATCATCATTTTTACTTCCATTTCATAATCTTCTCCCTCTATTCTCTTCCTTTTTTATTTTCTTTTCTTCTTTTCTCTCTCTCTTTCTCTTTCTTTCCCCCCTTTCTCCTTTCATTAGGTTACGATTTATCTCTTTCTATATCTCCCTTATCACCTTCTCTTTCTTCCTCTCCACTTACCTTTCATCATCATCATTTTTACTTCCATCTCATAATCTTCTCCTATATTCTCTTCCCTTTTTATTTCTTTTTCTTCTTTTATCTCTCTCTTCCTCTTTCTCACACCCCTCCCTCATTCTAGTAGGTTACAAATATATATATATATATATATATATATATATATATAAAGGTTACTATATATATATATATATATATATATATATATATATTGTAACCTTTATAGAAAGAGAGAGATGACAGAAGGGTAGGTGGTAAAAAATGAAAATAATGAAGGAATAAGATAAGATCTGAAAAAAGGAAGAGAAGGAAAAAAAGGGATGAGAAATGGAAGATGATATGACAGAGGGTGCTAGTTGTAACCTTTTAATAAAATGAAGACATGGGGGATTGGTGAGGATGACAAAGAAAAGATGAAATGGTGAAGATAAACTGATCTATTAGAGAATGGAAATGATCTCATTATCCTAATCTATTCTATTAGAGACTCCTTACAACTTGGCTCAGTGGGATTAAAATAAAAATCAAGAGTGAAGGATGATCCAGAGATATACAATTGGAAAGAGACCAAATCTATTACCAATGCAAATAACTATTATGGCATATTAATAATTTCACATAAGATAGTTTAAATAATAAGATAGTTTAAGATAATTTAAATCATTATTCAAAAGTTATTAGAATCGGCCTACTATCAGGTCATACCCTCTGAATAAAACAAATGACACTTTGTTGGAAGGACTATCTCACTAAATTACTAGGAATAAGGCAACAAGAGTAAACAATCTCAGGCATTTTACAACTAAAACTCTTGTGCAACATAAAAGTTAAGTTGCCTAATAAATGAATGTTTGGATTAATAAACAAGTGAGTGATGTCTTGGCTGACCAATAAGATAACTATCTTATGTTCAATCATGAAATAATAAACAAAAAAATATTAATCTAAATAATTGATTAATTAATCTAAATTTAAATTAATAATTACCTATTACCCAAGACATCACTCAAGCAAGGAAAAGGACAAGGGTACTTTTTATGCCTATCCACATACTCACAGACAACCTATTAATGACCTTAAATGCAGATGGATTTTAAAATTTTAAAAATATACAAGATAATGTAAGATAATGTGCAGCTTCAAAAATAAATAGTAAATACTCTTCTTAAGCACTAATATTCTTTCTTTCACATTGCATAATCTTCAGTTTAAAAAGATATAAAAACTTAAAAATCAACTTTAAAATGAGAATTCAATTAAGTATCTGTAATTATGTGATATCTGTTACTGTGATTCAATCTGAAGATCACAAAGATTAGCATGACTGTATATAATTTAAACCAGTATAAAAATATATTTTATATACTTTATGAAATTTTTGTGAATCTTTGGAACTCAAGACAATATTTCATATAAAAGAAAAACAAACAGAAACGAAACTTTTCAAATAACAGTAATTTGGTTTATTAATAACAATAAAGAATAAAAATATTTACAAACAAAAATTATTGGAACAAACATTTCCAAGATAGCACTGGAATCTTTTAAAACATTTTGACTTATAAACTTTGTTTTGACTTACAAAATTATAACATTTTATCTGATTAAAATTACTGAGTATTCGTCTTTAACACTTTTTTAAACTGTTTATTTTAATAAACACATAAAAAATAAATAAATAAATACAAGAGTAAACAGATGCTATTTGACATTTAATTCTATCCACATAATCTCCTTAAATAATTAAAGATTCTAAATCTCTTTACTTTAATTATGAAGGTATGAGCTTAACAAACATAACCTTAAGTTTAAATGAAACATTTCATAGTACTGTGGTGTTATTTAACAAGCAGAATAATACACTAATAGGTTTATATTGTATACCATAAGCTAAACACAACGGCTATGCTGGAACTAGCATATACAGCATATATTTTATAATTATCATTAGTTACACTGACACTAATAAGATTATATCTAGTGATGCATTTAAGTAGATCTAAGCTACCTTTAAATTAAATTAGATGTATGGGGTACTCATCAGAGGTTATTTATACACATATTTCAATAAATTCTGTCCACATAAAATTATTCAACCAGATGATGTAAAATTAGAATTGAAAAGACTTACAATTCCAGCGGCAAAAACTCTGGATGAACATATTAAACTATTAAGTATGTGTGAATTGCCACTTATAACCATATGCATAATCTACATACTTAAAAATAAATATAAATTATTGTTGGTTGGTTTGTGGATGATAAAACTATCATAACAGCACAATTTACACATTGATATATGTTTAAGCATTAAATATAGCTAACTACACCCTGAAGAAGCAGAGTTCCTCAAACAAACATATCTTGTCATCACATATCTAAAACAGCTGCAACATCACCTACTGTGGTGAAAATAGCATTAATATATCATGAGTGACAGGCCAAAATAAATACATATATGCTCCACAGAGCTGAACAACTTTCTAATAATGTGGTGGCTTCCAAAAATATCTATCTTTGAGGCAGAAAAAAGGATGCCTGGACCTTGTCTCAGTGCATCAGGAACAGGAAAGATGCACCAGGAAAGTATGATCCTCTTAATGGAATCTAAATACTTTAAAAATGTGATGACAATCACTAGAATTATAAATATCTGGTATACAATAATCCTCAATGGGAACAAGCACCATCACCTCATGGAAAAGCAATACAATAAGGATGGAGGACCTTGTCTACAGCATTAAGCATACTTATAATAATTAGCAAATCCTTGCTCTATGAGGCTAACAAATACTAAACTAATAACAATTTATAAACATCACTTGAACTGACTAAGTCATCAATAAGAATTTTTAAAATACAGCATGTATATTCAATGTCAGAACCAACAAAGCAAACTATGTCAACTGACTAATATAAGAATTACTGAAAAATTAAATGCATATAATAATTTTTGGGCAAAGGTACAATGCACACATAATAAAATATTAAATATTAAAATATAGTGGCTAGTGGACATTTAAAAGACTGTGAATTGCAAAAAAATTAATTCTCAAAGCATATATAAAAATATTTGCGGTTATTATTAAGGTAGTATTCATAAAAACAAATAAATGGAAAACTCTCTGATAAACCTCTTTGGCTGATTTATATAAAACTGAGTGAAATACCACACATTTAAATAAGCTAAGAATGAGATATTAAAATCTCCAAAGATAAAATTATTAAATATACATTAATTTGTGAAGTGTTTGACAAATATAACAATACTAATATGATCTGAGAATGGTAGAATATCTACTCATTCTAATAAACCCATTAACACTAAAATCATAACATTAATGTATCTGGCACATTTATACCAAACAGTATTACACATATTTAAATATATATATATATAGCATAAATATTTTTCTGATTTCTTTTTTTTTAAACCAATAAAACATTCAAAATAAAAATACAATAACTTTAGTTCATAGCTTCAGCTTCCGCCGTACCGGTTTTTCTGTTCAAGACATTTATATAATTTATTGAATACTATTTATCTGATGGCGCAAAGCTTCTGATCAAAACATTTAAATTAAACATGGCAAAGATTTCCAAACAAAACATATGTAATAGTTCTTTAAAGCTAATGCAATTCTTCCTTTAAAGATATTTTTACTTCAAATAAGCACTACAATAAACATAATACTAATAAAATAATAAGGAACCGGCAAATAAATGGTAGGTAAAACAAATGATTTAGCTGAGAATGTCAATATGGGATCCCGGATTTACTTATACAATAAATAATACAGCTTCATTTTAATTTCTTTTTTTTTTTTAAAGAAAGAACGCATTTTTAAGCAGTTTTTCTCTTTTTTAAAATTATTTTTGCATACAATATTTTAAATGCTTCCAAATAATTTATCTTTAACTCTTCTTAACATAAGAGTGGGTGCATTTTGGAAGTAGAAAATTCAATCTGTCCAATGAGTTAGAAATAATTATCATAAATTTCACGTATAGATATAAGCAAACATACTTAACATTTAATACATAAAAGTTCATCCTTAAATAATTGCAGTTTATAACATTTTGTAAAACTATTTTAGAAACAAATAATTAATATAATGAATATCTTTTAGTTGAACATTAGGCAAAATTAATACACTATTGGTACTTGAAATTAGTTATAAACGAACTTAAACAAAGATATTGAAGCTTTTCTATTATAATAAAGTTACTACAAATGTTTTTACACTTTCCTCATTTAAATTTTCTTTTATCTAATGAATAACTAAGTAATTTTCGACCATAAAGTTCGATGGAGGAACAATCATTAAGCCATAAATATATTAATTGTCTATATCTTAAATTCATTTCACAGAAGATATTAGTTATGCAGTTAGTGAAGAAGATAGCAAATATAAAATTTCCTTTAAACATTTTTATTATAGCTTTTAAGAGAATTAACTGAAAGTCAATGCCACGGAAATGAGTTACCTCTTCTATTTAGCAGTCACACTTTATAATCTTGGAATAATAATAGGGAAGCCTGAGACAGTATTAACAGACTATGGTACACCTTTTCTATCCAAAGAATGGCAAAAATGGGTGGGAAAATCTCAGCTAAAACATGTGTTTACATCCATCAGGAATCCACAGTCAAGCCCTTGTAAATTTGTAATGTGGAAACTCAGATATTTGTTCAGAACCTAACTAGAGAATGAGTACAAGAGGTGAGTAAAGTAAATAGAGGGTGTAGTCAATTACATCAATTGAAGTATAAATGAATCAACTGGATTCACGCACATCACACTATACCTCAACCAGCCTACTCTGATATATTTGATGAATACCAACCCCAATTATGTAAACCAATTTTGATGTGGAAAAGGACATATCAAAACCATATGAGCACTGAAAAACAAAGATAAGAGAAGAAACTGAAACAAAAAATGCTCCCAACTTTAAAATAGGGGACAAAATGCTTATCAAAACACCCCATATATGTAAACCACTTGAAAATAAATGCCAGCAATTTTATAAAAAGTATGAAGGATCATTTACTATTATAAGACAATCAGATTCAAATGTGTTTTGGATAGAGATAGAAGGGAAACATAAGGGAACACCCACATCCTATCACTATATCTTGGTCTGTCATGGTGACCAAAGAGGAAATCTGTTAAATTGATAGGTAAATTAAATGATAGGCATAATTTTTGGTAAAAGACGGAGAGAAAAGTGAGGCAACATCAAAAGTAAAAAAGTGGGAAGAATGGGTTAAGTAAATTAAATGATAGGCATAATTTTTGGTTAATGATAGAGATAAAAGTGAAGCAACATCAAAATAAAACAGTGGAAAAAATAGGTTCATTATCTTATGATGATGATAGGCCCAGGTAATAGCAAAATCCATTACTGGGATACTTTAGAGTCAACCAAAACATGGGAGTTGATCCATGCAGAATGATGAACATGCCAATAGTTAGTTTTCAGAAAAAATCTAGGAAGTCTCAAAATGAGCAGGATTAAGGCTAATGAGTTGATTATGTGCCTTCTATAATAGAGACACATTATGGTTGATATAATACCACACAACCATTAAAAAAAGAAAGACCAATCTATGGATCTCACTTTAATAGGCTGCAAAAAATAAAATAAGGGATTGTAAAAAAGTAGAAATGTGATAAAGATAATATCAGTAATTAAAATGAATACGCTTTATAAACCACTTTTAGAGAAAACAAATGAAAATTAAAAAATTTAAGTAATCCAGCACAAAACCAACCTACACACTAATTAAGTATAAAAATTTTATTAAGGCCATAAAATTTTAATTTTTTGTAAGAGTAGGTAGATTGTAAGGGTAGCTTACAATAATCCAAACCAACTCTTAAATGTCCACAACATTAAACTTGATACCATGAAAAACACAAATTGAGATGATAGTTTAGATGCATGATATTATTATTTTATAGGCAAATAGATGTATAAAGGTATCCACACTTTAATTTTGCTTTAATATGTATTAAACCCAGTTAGTGTTAAAATTAATAAAGTGGATGCTTCTTTTTATTGGAAAATAAAAGCTTAAACTGAAAAATCTTTCATATATATATAATGACTTGATTGCTAATATGTAAACATCATGGTATAAAACAGTGACTTCATAGACATTGTAATAATCTAAGACCAAGTCAATATCTAAGAAACCCAAGTGTTGGAAAATGAGAGTAAAATTTTCCCACATAATTTTGCTATGTAATTTAATCACATAATTTTGTTACACAATTCTATAACAACCATCAATTCATGCAACAATAGACACACCACACACACACACACGTATATATATATAATATTATAAATCGATGTCTATATTTCTTCAAAATAATATACGCAAATTTATAAATAAATATTTAATAGACTATATAATAAATTTAATAATAAAATTAACTTTTTGTTTAAGAAAGAATTTAAAAATAAATTTCAAGACAATAACTTCATTAATTTGGCTGGCGTGAATCTTGGTTTTCAAGAAAAATATATTTTAAATCTAGGTGCAAAATATGTTGGTGGCCAATGGAAAGATCGTAATTTGGAATTGGAGTCTGCTGTTGAATGTTCATTGGGAGTAATTAAATGTGATTCAAAAGTTGGAAACCACTTAGTTAAAAAAGTAAAAGAAAAGAATTTTGGATTTGCAATAAATAATAATTGGAACGAACAAATTTCTAAATTTAGAAAATTTTCATCTGAAAATAATCTTGTTTGTATAAAAGATGATAAAGGCTTGTGGCTGTGTTTGTTACTAAAATCAGATTATGAAAATAAAGTCATTACTCAACTGAGTATTCTTAATTTTATAAAGGTTAACAAGGTAAATATTGAAAGTTTACATGTTCAATTTGTGAATAACATTTTTAAAAAAGCCAAAAATAATGTAATTGATAATAGTACTTATTATAGAATTTATCCCTCAGCTGCAGTATGTCCTAGGATAATTTCAAATATAAAATTGCATAAAGAAAAAGAACCATTACATTTAATAATTGATTTTGGGGGTGCTTTCTATTATGAAACATGTAAATTAATTGAGAAAATGTTACAAGAAATTCTTGGTTTTGGTATGTATACTATACATTCATCATTTGAATTCATTGATAAAATTAATAACGTTGTTATTGATAATTATGATGTAATTTGTACCTTTGATACAGTGAAATGTACGGATCAATTGACAGAATGACTTCTATTGAAATAATTAAGAATGCATTGAAATTAAAAAATGTTAACGTTAAAATAATAAAATTTATTACTGAAACATTAAACTTTATTGATAGAAACATTTATGCAATTTTTAAGCACGAATTTTATAAAATGAATATTGGGTGGCCCATGGGACTTCCTACAGTTGCCCAGATATATAATTTTGTTATATCTACATATGAAGAAAATATTTTAAAAAAGGATCATTATCAGAAAGATATTATTTTATACAATCGATATGTTGATGATGTTTTTGTTTGTGGAAAGCCAAATGCTATTAATGATTTGTTCAAGGAATTAAATAATATAAAGGGCTTAAAGTGGATTAAAACAGATGAAAATTTAATGATTATACAATTTTTAGATCTCAAGATAACCAGAAACAAGAATAAACTGGATTACTATATGACTCTTAAACCATTAGCAAAAAGAGGATATATGCTATATGAATCAAAAGTACCAATGTCACATAAAATGGCAGGTTTGAAATCCTTTTTATTTAGAAATGATAACCTTTGTAAATATGCATCAGATAAAACTAAAAATATTGAAACTTATTATAATGAATTGTTAAAAGTTGGATACAATTATGATTCTGTTTATTATACTATTAAAAATTTTACTTATAAATATAAAAATAATAAAAGTGTTAATTCTTCTGATAAAAAATTGTGGATATCAATACCATATATTTCAAACCAACAGGCAAGTTTCATTAAGAAAATTTATAAAGGAATATGTGATATTGCATTTTATGCACCACCTACATTAAATAAATTAATAAAGAATTCAAAGGATAACACTTTATTTACAAATAAAAATTGTATCATTTACAAATGGACATGTGGGTGTGGTCGCAGATATATAGGTGAATCGATGTGCATGTTGGAAAAAAGAACAAAGGAACACTTATTGTTATTTAAAAGGGTTCAAAATACAAAACAAAATTTTAAAAATAATGATAATTTATCAGCTTCAGTCTTTTATGACCATAATAAATCATGTATATATGGTTTCAATTTTAATTATAACAACATAAAAATATTGGAAATTGAAAGAAATAATAATAAAAGGAAAATTAAAGAGGCGATGTTGATATGTAAATACAAGCAACATTTGGTTAATAGGCAAGCAGCAAACATTAAGATCACAGAATTATGGGAAAGTTGACATCATAGAATTATGGGAAAGCTGACATTTTAAATGTAATAGTTGACAAAGCCACAAGTTGGTTGAAAGCGCTCCTAAGTGATGGTTATACATATATTTTTTATAAGCTTTTAAATACTGTATTTTTAAATATATATATATATATATTGTAACCCCTCATCACTGATCACCATCACTAACAAATACCCAGGGGTGTCAATTCTATGAACCATAGAATAAACTATTGATTTAACTTGATCCTAAATTTATTTATGAGGCTTTTAAATAAAGTTTCACCTTAGCCTAGCTCAGTTGAGGGATACAGAGGTCTATGAGGTGTAAAATGTACATTAGATGTGGGGAAAAATATTATAACTAATAGGCAATAAAACATCTATCAAATTCAAAAATAAATAAGAATTAAATTGGTAAAATTCTACCATCTAAAATTAAACCAGTTATAGTCTATACTTCACCTCCTCCCATCATCCACATGCATTGAACAACCTCTACCATATTAGAAAATTAAACTAATAACTAAAATGTAGTGTTTAATCACTGTACTGTGTAGTAAGTTGGAACTAAATATAAAATAAACCTAACCTTACTGAACATTTAATTATACAATAATTTAAACTAGTTACTTGAATTTAATGTTTAATCTGAATTGATTGAAGATCTCAGGGAATTAACTTATTGCATAGCTTAATCTAAAATCTACTTCTTAACAACTACTATTTATTATTATAAAAATAATGATATAATTTAAGCAATACCCTAACTAAATAAAGGCAGTTAGATAATGAAAGAAATCAGGCACATTTTGATTTTAATTCATCATCTAAACAATTACCAAATGATAAAACCTTTTTAGAAAATCAGTAAATAATAGATATGTCATACAGTATTTGGATCAAAGAAATCAACATCATCATATCTGGATGTCTATCATTAAATTAAATGAAAAGTACAATCATATCATATTAAATAAAGTAAATGTGTGAGCATGTGTGAAAATATGAAACACGAACGTATGTTAAAGAAGAATTCTGAATACAATTTTGAATAATAAAACATTTATTAACAAAATTAAAAATAGTTAAGCAAACATTTAATTTCTTTCTAATTGGTACAAGTACAAGTTTTGGATGTATTTAGAATCACTGATCAAAACTTATATAAGAATAGATAACACAATATAATTTTCTAATTTCAAATCTGACACATTTCATCTATCAAAACATCCTGATAGATTTATGAAACACATTATATTATTAACACTAAACAATGAACCAAAATAAAATCTTTACATTTTATTGCAAAAATGGTTTTCAGTTATCAGTCACTTCTGATAAACATATAGAATTGAAGTAGTATAGCCCTAAATTTCAAACAATAAACTACACAATTTCCTTTACATTCAACATCTTATTTTTTTAGTACTCTCAAATTATCAATTAGTTAATAAGTCTATAATAACTAACATATGGTTAAATATTTATATTCAATTATAACATAAAACTAAAATTTGGGCATTTTACTTCAAATGCATATTAACTAAAAATAAAGTAAAGGGTTTGAAACCTAAGAATAATATCAAACTACATTTTGCAAAATGAAATAAATAGCTCCATTAATTAAATATACTCTTATCAAACTATATCTTGCAAAATGAAATAAATAATTCCATTAATTAAATATATTCTGTCTTTGCAAACATGAAGTAAAGAATTCTATTAATTAACTATGTTTTATTTTGCCAAAATAGAAATAAATAATTCTAATCATTAACTGTGTTTTATCTTTGCTTGCTTACTTAATCAAATGATGATTGAATATTGAAAATTGATGATATGAAATTTTAAATGATAAATACAAAATGGTTTAGAATGATAATTAAAGTTATACATTAATGATGGATTTTTCCATATCTTTTAAATTAATACTTTATGCATGGGTCTGTATTATGCTATGTGTCATAGAATAAAATAATTAACACTAATCAATCCAATTGGTTCACTTATGAAGTTGTAATACAATCATAATACGGACAAAAACAATGAGCAATCAAGCTTTAATCACTAATTTTACTACAGCTGTTTTGTAAGAAATTCAATTCTGCTTTTATTCTTCTTTTTATCAATAAATTATCTGGCACTTGGCTATAGTATAAGATGGAAAAACATTCAATAAACACATGGGGATAAAAGATTTTTACAATTCAAATCATGTAAATAACAACACAACAACTCCCAAGTCTACTTCTGAGACTAAATAAAATAGTGGGAATAAATCTCATAACCACATAATCAGGGAGATAATATACTTGGCTTCATATACTTTAATTCATAATATTAAATATCAAAATGGGAGAATTCAATTTATTTCTATCAAATACTTCAATACACAAAGAGGAAGAGATTACTCAATCCCATACAATACACTAGGCAATCTACCATATCAAATATTCAAATAACAAAAGGGGAGAGATTACTCCATTCCATAAAATAGTATAAAACCTCAATAACTTTATTATAGCCACTACATACTTTTCTATTCAAGCATAATAAAGAACAATAAATTCATACTTAAATAAATCTCTAATCTTTCCAAACCAATTGACCATCCTCTTCCTCCGAAACCGATAGATTTTATATCATTTTTTTACTTGCAATTTACACATTATTATAGTTCAATTTGGTAATAGACACACGTATACAAGCATAATAATACACAAACAATTCAAATCCCAGTAAGCAAAGAACTACTGTAAAAATATCAATTACTAATTGTAAAAGCAATAATAGATAAATATTTCATATCTGATAATATAATATTTATGACTTGATAACATACTAATGACAGTTGAAAAACAAGGCAATAATTTTTATTGGCAAGGTAAGACAAAGTAATCTTTATAATGCATTTGCATTAGCACAAATTTAAAGTAAAAGTTTGGCTTAGATAAATAATAAATCTTTATATTCTAGGTTAAATAATTATGGAAAATTATTATTTTCTAATCTATTGAAAAGTGCATAGATATACTATAAGAATTGATATAATGAGCTTCTTTTTAAAAGAGCTATTATCCCTATTAACATTAAATGGATGTCTCCCTTTTTACCATGCATGTATGTTTAGAATAGAACACATGATAAAACTTATACTAAACTATTAAAAAAAAATTACCTAGCATAATATTTTTTCATATGCCTTTAATGAGACATTCTTGAAGAATAATAATACATGATAATAAAACAACCTTTAAACTACCTATCTAATAAATCCTATTAAATAGTAATAGATAAAGTTTTTTTTTCTTCCTCTTTTACATGGTTGAAAATGAAAAGTTTGTTGCAGTTTATAAATGACATCTTTTGATCATATCTTAAACAATAATATTTAGCACAAAGATAAATATTGATGAATACATAAAACATGTTCCTGCAGGAAAACAAAACAACATTATTTTGACTCCAGTACAGCGTATTCAATGTTTTTTAGCAAAGCTAATGAAATTGCTGTTAATGTTATATAAAATAAGTAATAATTCATATTTCATTTATGAGATATATTAAGCATTTATTTCATGTTTTTTCCAGAGCCATTTAGAAGCACTTATAATTATTTGACTGATAATATTCACTTAAATTTTCATTTGTTGGTTGGCAATATTCTATGTAAAGAAATTCCACTATAAATGAGAAGAGCAATTAATAAAGTCATATTCAATTTTATAAATTCATTTCTCACATTAATTGGGAAAAATAGATAAATATTAACAATGCATTCAATTGCACATTTAGTCTTATTTTTTTAAAATAGGCAAAATAAAAATAATTAAGCAAATGTTTCATTAATAATGACAATAAAATTAAATGATTCATATGCATCCTTCTCAATATTTTTCTTTTATAACTAGCACAGAATTTATCATAAAGAGTTCTTAATATGTTTAATAATAGTTTGCATATTTTCCCGACATAATAAAGGTATATACATGCTTCAGTTATTTTATTAATACTATAGTTAAAATTTAAGAAAAATAATTTTGAAAAATAAACATACATTCTTCTTTTTTCTTCACAAGTAGGATTAAAGTTTAAGTAAAATAATTTTAAAATATAATTATGTACTTCCATTCTTTTCCTCATATTAATAATTAATTTCAAATACTTTATAATGTAGATACACTTATGCATTTAAAATAATGATTTGAGAATTCTGAAACTGTCAATTAAGAATAAAAGTTAATGTACCTTTAAGGTTGTTTATGCTACTATTTTAAAAGAAACTTGTAGTACCTTTAACTTTCAACTTGAATTGTACTATTAAACTTTGTTTAGAGAATAATTTGTAGTTCTATCAGTAGAGAATTTTAGTTGGTAGTCTTCTTTATTTTGTAGTCTTCTTTTTTTTGAAGTTTTAGTTGGTAGTCTTCTTAGAATTATAATTAACCTTTTTATAGCCTTCAAAAAAAATTACCCAGCATTTATTCTTCCAATCCAAGGTTATTTGAAAGTTCAAAGGTCATCAGACAGAGACTATCTCCTCCAATCGCACTGAACTTTTTTAATTTATGCAAGAAACTTTCTTGTCTTGAAAAAGTTTAAAAGTTGGGGGAAAAAATTATTCTGTCTTTTAAATAAATAAATAAAAATATCAAATATTAAATTGAACTAAGAATTAAATATTCTGTATTTCCAAAGCAACAGAATAAAAACTAATGACAATTGTTTTAACAAAAAAATATTTTATAATATATTTGTTGTTCAATAATTCACAAGTCGAATAATCCATTAATTCACTTAAAATGTAATTAATCTGGTTTTTAACACTATTATTTATGAAATTAAATATTTGGATATGAGATATGATATTTAATGGTTTAATGAAGCATATGAATGAAAAATGAAGTTGAACAATGATACAGACATATATGAATATTTACAAATAATGTACTATAGACACTAAACTGATATGACCAAATGACTATTTTAATGATGATGAGTTAAACATATTTCACTGTTTATGAAAATCAGATGAACTAGAGAATCATTCAAACAAATCTGAATACTGCTTTGTAAACAAATAAAACAAATTAGCATTAACTCAAACTAAACTGACTATTTTTGTGACAAGCCACCCCCCTATCCTATCATTAATTATATTCTAAAGTAAGATACTAAACATCCAATATTTTTTAATTACATCTACAATTACTTCTAAGCATGGTTTTAAGTCATAAATAAAAAAAATAAAAAAATTTCACGTTATTTCATTTTTTTTTAATAAGATAATATCAAATGTTACTGATATAGTATTATACAACTACAATTAATATTTCTGGTGCCAAACCTGAAGGTCACAATATATATATATATAAAATAATAAAATATCCATTAATTAAAAACAATATTGTAATTATTATTGAAATAATATTTTTAACGGTTTACAAACAATTACAAACAATCCTTAAATCCACAGAAATACTTTTGGTTACTTTCTAACCTGCCTCAACTGCCATTAAATTCAAAAACCAAAAGCGGAAGCAAACGTCATCAATTCAAATTCCATGAAATGCGTTTTATTCCTGTTTATACAAATTGCTTCTTTAATTTTTTTTTTACTATGGTTTCTCTCTTCGGGAAAAATTTTTACATTTTTAAAATTAAATTTAAATTTATATTTACATGTTTTTTCGTGATCAAAGAAAACTGAAGGAGGTATTAAATCACCATTATTTTTATTTTTTACATGCTTATATAACAATTCATGTTCCTTCAATCTTTTCTCAATACTGCACCTAGATTCACCTAAATATGATAGCATACAATCACAAAAAATTTGATATATGACATTACTTTTTTGCTTGACAGGTATGACATCCTTAGAATTATTGAATTGTTATATAAGCATGTAAAAAATAAAAATAATGGTGATTTAATATCTCCTTCAGTTTTCTTTGATCACAAAAAAACATGTAAATAAAAATTTAAATTTAATTTTGAAAATGTGAAAATTCTTCATGAAGAGAAAAATCATAGTAAAAGAAAAATTAAAGAGGCAATTTTTATAGACAGGAATAAAATGCATCTAATAAATCGACAAGCTTCTAACATTAAAATATGAGATTCGTGGAATTTGAATTGATGACGTTTGCTTCTGCTTTTGGTTTTTGAATTTAATGGCAGTTGAGGCAGATTAGAAAACAACTGAAAGTACTTCTGCAGATTTAAGGATTGTAATTGTTTGTAAACCATTAAAAATATTATTTCAATTACATATATATATATAATGATGAAAAAGGAAACAGAAATGTGAGTATCGTAAACAATGAAAAAATGGTGCAATATAAAACAATAAACCCAAGCAGTAAACATCTGAAGATAGAACATTAGAATGATGGACAAAATGGATGATGTATTTGGAATACTATCTCTTTTGTGTAAAATTTTGAAGCATTATAAGTTGAAGCAAATCATTATTAATATTTAGCAGCAAATATTAGCAAACTTTAGGAGTGCAATAAAACAACTGAAATAATTTTGCATCAATAAATGGAGACAAAGATTGCACTCAAACAGAAAGGAAAGAAAATGTTTAATTGCCAGTACAGACTCAAAATGATGTAGAATTTTCTTTAACATAAACTTACTAAATACCAGATAATAAACTGAGTAAAATTTAATTCTACTTTATAAATTATTAAACAATGTACACTGGCTGAAAAACATGCCATAGGACCAGGGGCTATCTTAATTGTCATAAAGCATAATAATATAACTCACTCCTATAGATAATGCTCAGAATAATGCTTAATACCTTATCTGAAGTGTTCAAGCACATCCAGGGAAAAAATGGCATTCGAAATGGAAACTCTTGTTCATGTATGTCACTAGAGAGTGGGTGAATGATGAAGAATTGATCAGAAAGGACTGTATCCATGAGAGACATTAACATTAAAATCACAGACATTTATCAGGATGATTTAAACATCAAAATTATGTGCTACATATATATTTGTTTGTAAAGGTCTACTTTCATTACTCTCACACTTGGAAGTTCAGCATGTATGCATTCATAATAGTCCATTGCAATAAGAAGTAATATAGTACATGGCAGGGAAGGTTTATTAAGTCAGAAAATCTTTTTTTTGCCTACTTTGTTTCTATTACATTTTCTCTTGCTAATTGCAATCTATTTTATGATCAAGTTCTTCCTTAATAATGGGCAAAGGAGTTTTTATAAATAAAAAATTATGCTTTGTAAAATCTAACCAAATGTGTTGGGTATCTGATAGATCTTTATCACATGCTGCACGTGATTGACCCAACATTTATGGTTATAATTTACATAAGCAAAAAAGCATAATCAATTCCCTGATGATTTCTTACAAGAGTTAGATTGAGTATTATGGATTGAAGTTAAAATATGTTTGAGTTCTTGTTTACCAATTCACTGTTTTCATTCTTGAGAAATAGTGCTGTGATCTGCCAATATTGTCTTAGATTTCCCTATAAAAAGACTGTTCATTTTATAACTTGTCCACTATAGATTTTATGTCAGCTGTCCTAATACAATAAACAGCAACATACTTGGAAAATATATTATAGGTGACAAGCAAGATAAGTGAATTGCCTATAAGATGATAATAATCCATAAAAGTGAATAGACAGAATGTCATTTTATAATGGTGATATGATATGCTGTAAAATCTCAGCATGTCTTATTAGGAGGCTTAGCCTTCAAGAACACATGACAAGTTTTTATACTGTTAAAACCCTAGAACCATTGCCAATAAAACATCTAAAAAACAGTTAATTTAATCTTGTATGAACCATGATGATTATATAAACATTGCACATACATAATGAATTTTTGAGGTAGTGGCTAGGGAAGAAATATTTTCCACTGGTTTTTATTCTGGGGTACATTGTAACATAAAATATCATTAGTCAACTGGTATCATTCATGTATCCTTAATTTGGTTATATGTTGAGTGATCAAAAGTATAAAACAATATTCCTAATATCAACAAATAAAAAATCCTTCTCCTTTTTTTCTTTTCAAAAACTTTATTTTTTATCTCAATACTGAACATATATATACATTAATATACAAAACTCCAATGTTTCAGCTGTTTTATCTCATACAGTCATTTTCAAGGATCTGCAACAATATTAAATACATATCAACAAATAAACTTCAATTACATAAAAACTTTCTCTTACATTAACATAATAACAAACATATTAAACATATAGAAATATATTTTACTTACAGATTTCTTCCACTGCTATATTTTATTACTCTTTTTTTTATTTACATTGTTTAATTACAAATATATCTTAAAATCATCCAAGAAACTTTCTATACAAATTTAAATACCAACTCTAATTTCCAAAAACCTCCCCCTTTCTTTAAATTTTATCTAAAACCCATCTTAAAACTACATTCCTAAACTATATATTTAAATGAATATAAAACAAATTTAAACATCCCCCCTCTCTCTCTCTTTTATACAAAAAAACTTCTAACAATTTACCTAAACCCATTAAGCATTTATTTTAATTATACAGTAAATTAGGTACTTGAGTATTAATTAAGCTATGACGTACTACACAGGCCGCCGGTAGATAAGATCAACGATCAACCAAAACAATGTCATGGCAACTGAAACATTGGCATGTCTAATCGATAGAAGTGATTAAGGTATTTTCGTGGTCACCAACGAGATTATGTAATATTGCGGTGAATTGTGGTAAATACCTGTCTTTTACCTGCTGTCGTATTGCAAGCAAGAGGTGTTTTTTCTATTGTCTGTTATACGCCATTTTGTGAGATTTTCATTTTACATTTTGCTAATTGAGAAATTATTGCTTATTTTACATTTTCATTGCTGAGATTTGGATTACTAATTTCTGTGATTTTTAATTATTGCTATTTATTATTTTTATTACTAATTTCAATTTTGATTTTTATTACTAATTTACATTTTGATTGCCGTGTTATTTTTATTACTAATTTATTACTAATCAACAACTTACGAGAAAATGTCGGATATAAAATTGTGGGACTTACCATCTTCTGAAGATGAAGCGGTTGAATTCAGTTCACCACAATGACTTTTATTTGTAAGTACAATTTATTTAATATACCTTTTTAGTTTTGTAATTTTGTTTCATAAACGGTATGGGGAAAATTGCTTGTCGTGGCATCATTTTTCCTTTTTCATTATCGCAGTAGCTGAAAAACGAAATTGTTTATAGTTAAAATTTTGATATTTTTTTTGCTTTTTTTTTTTTTTTTTAAATACCATCCTCCCAAAAAATATGATTTTTTACCTGTTATTGTAGCTTTATTTCACGATTACTGAAAAATTGTTTATAATAATATTCTGGAAACATTACGGCTAAAAATTGATTGTAAAATCAGCCATTTTACGTTGTTGAGTATCACAGCATTTGTGAAAGACAGTTACTTGTACTAAATATTTGACATCAATTTTTCCTAAATATAATCAATTTGGATTTATTAAATACCATGGGAAAAAAAAATTATTTTTTTACCTATTATTGCCTATTATTTGTTTGTCAATTACTTAAATATTGCTTATAATTAAATTTTTGAAACAGTACGGGGGAAAAATTGGTTGTAAAATCCGCCATTTTATCCTTTTCGCAGTATTTATGAAAGGCAGTTACTTGTAAGTAATGTATTTGGGTTTAGCTATTACTTATTTTGTTTGAATATTAAAATATTATTGAAAATACTGCATTATTGATTAAAATATAAATGAACATATTGATTTTCAATTATTTATATTTACATTTTGATAATTATTTTACCGTAGCAAATTATTGTTAAATATCGTTAATAATGTTAGGTTTATCCCATTTTTCATATTTACATTTGATTACTTATTTTGTTTGAATATTGAAATATTATTGAAAATACTGCATTTTTGATTAAAATATAAATGAACATATTGATTTTTAATTATTTATATTTACATTTTCATAATTATTTTACCGTAGCAAATTATTGTTAAATATCGTAAATAATTTTAGGTTTATCCCATTTTTCATATTTACATTTGTTTGAATATTGAAATATTATTTTACCGTAGCAAAATATTGTTAAATATCGCTAATAATTTTAGGTTTATCCCATTTTTCATATTTACATTTTCATAATTATTTTAATTAACATTTTAGTCAATTTTACTTATTATTCCATTTGTTTGTTTCAGGGTTTGGCCAACATGGTGGACATCTCCCTCTCCTTCTTTGATATGAAGTATGATATGACGTACTGCCCCAAAGGCATACTATTCTAATCTTGCGATCTTCACGGTGACTTCTCCACGTGATCTGCGGGCAAATTTTATCGATTAAGTTTGTTCGCAAATCACTAGGAGACGTTATCTTAAAGATCGTAAGATTAGAATAGTATGCTTTCGGTGTAGTATGTCATAGCTTAGTTAGTACTCAAGTACCGTAAATTATATTCCTTATCTACTCCATTAATTCTATTTAGAGTAGGATTATATTTTTTTATATAAAAAAATTCTTTAACCATCCTTTCCCTGTAATTTTTAACCCTTTCCAACATTTTAATACTAAATTCTTTATGACCTCTTACATTAACATAATAACAAACATATTAAACATATAGAAATATATTTTAGTTACAGCTTTCTCCCACTGCTATATTTTATTACTCTTTTTTTTATATTTACATTGTTTAATTACAAATATATTTTAAAATCATCCAAGAAACTTTCTATACAAATTTAAATTTAAAATGTTAGAAAGAGTTAAAAATTACAGGGAAAGGATGGTTAAAGAATTTTTTTATATAAAAAAATATAATCCTACTCTAAATAGAATTAATGAAGTAGATAAGGGATATAAATTACTGTATAATTAAAATAAATGCTTAATGGGTTTAGGTAAATTGTTAGAAGTTTTTTTGTATAAAAGAGAAAGAGAGGGAGGGATGTTTAAATTTGTTTTATATTCATTTAAATATATAGTTTAAGAATGTAGTTTTAAGATGGGTTTTAGATAAAATTTAAAGAAAGGGGGAGGTTTTTGGAAATTAGAGTTGGTATTTAAATTTGTATAGAACGTTTCTTGGATGATTTTAAGATATATTTGTAATTAAACAATGTAAATAAAAAAAAGAGTAATAAAATATAGCAGTGGGAGAAAGCTGTAAGTAAAATATATTTCTATATGTTTAATATGTTTGTTATTATGTTAATGTAAGAGAAAGTTTTTATGTAATTGAAGTTTATTTGTTGATATGTATTTAATATTGTTGCAGATCCTTGAAAATGACTGTATGAGATAAAACAGTTGAAATGTTGGAGTTTTGTATATTAATGTATATATATGTTCAGTATTGAGATAAAAAATAAAGTTTTTGAAAAGAAAAAAGGAGAAGGATTTTTTATTTGTTGATATTATTGTAGAACATATATATTTTAAAAGAAAAAGTGGTTGTACCTTTGCTGCGTTATTATATATTGACAATATTCCTATAATGTAACTCATCTCTTTGAATAATCTGCATATTTTAAGCTCATTTACTGAACTATCTGTCATCAAAATAAGGCAAGGATGAGAGCATTTTCTATCAAATAATATCATGCAATATATTTAACAGATTATAACTGAGAATATTGATAACTATATTTTCCCACATTGGACAATAAATAATACTGAAAAAAACTTGTATAGGAAAAGACTCCAATGAATAAGTTGATCATTATTTAGATAACTTCAATTGAAAATTTGCAAACTTTTTGTGATCAGAGATAACAACTTCAGAATCAAATTAAAATTGACTAAACATGTTAAAACCTCAAACAATAGCCAGATTCTCGTTTTATGCCATGGTGCAATTCTGTTCAACACCTCTAAATGCTCCACTAATAAAATATCAGACTTTATATTGTCAAAAATAGTCTAATTTTAAAAATCTCAAATTCTGAATCATATATAATACTATTGTATTGGATATAAAAGATAGAGACTAAAATCCGGATATGCTAACTTCACACCATCCAATAATTATCTTGCAGGTGATATTTTAATTTCCATTTCTGGTATTTTTACAGCAATTTAACTAGGGGTTCAGATAGAAGCTATTATGAAAATTAGAAAGCTTCAGGAAGAACTGCTTCCAATTATTAGAAGTAAGAATATTCTCGACCTGTAACTTATCTAGATAAGGTCAGATTCGTGGCTTGTCTATTAAATGTTCAATAAATCTAATCTCTTCAGTTTCACACATACTTCTCTTCAATTGTATTTGTATGTTGGACTATTTTCATCATCCATTATGAGTATTGAATGTGTTTAGAAAAAATTAACTTTATTTAAATGTTCCAAATTCGTTCTACACTGTTAGTAATACCATACAGGTTAGTATTTAATAACATTTGAAGAGATATTTACTCTCCCTTCTTCATGTGCAGCTGGCCTAACCAGAAACAGTATTATCATGGAAATAAAGAGTCTAGGTTTAATTCCCATGCTAGTAATGTCACTGGTCAGGCCAGCACACCTGAAAAAGATGGAATAATAATACATGAGGTATTTGGAACATTTAAATAAAGTTATTTTTTAAAGACATCCAACACTCATATTAAATAATGGAAATTATCTTAAAATTTAAATACAACTAAAACACTATCATCACAAAATCTTCAGGAATACTTTTCTTCAACTCAATTTTGATGTTTTGTAATAACATTCCTATACAAAGCATTTTAAATGGTAATGTTGTTATTCTATATTGCAGACGGCAGTAAAACAACATCATCTATATGCATGATTTATAAGATTCTTAATATAATATGAAATACACAGTCAAAACATTTCATCATCACAGCAGTTATTAATCAAGCTGACTGGCATTCTTTGAAACACAGATAAATGTTTTTCATACTTGAATGCCATATATTTTCTGTCTCCAGAGTGAAGGGATATTTGCTAATAACTGGATCAACTATTGTAAATATGATTTTATTTATAAACATGATAGTATATGCAAGCAATTTAACATGCTGGATGAAGAAGCTGTTACTGATAAAACAATTAAAATAAATTGATGTAGGCCTAGCGCTTTTGATGTTTTTTCCCCTCATAATCATGGCTGAAACAGATTTTTAAATCATTGTTGGGATATTGATAAATGATAGTTTATGCAAATGAAATAAGCAAATTATATATTATCATAACTTAAAGTAAAACAAAAGATGTGATTTTTCAGAGTCTTGTCAATATGAAAAACCAATCTCCAAATAATTGCAAAAAATGTCAACATATCCAACAGCACAATCTTTAGTTTGACTTTTAATTTATTATAATGAGAGAGTTTAATTTTTAAGAACCTATCTTAGCATCTCAGAAACCAAAAGCTGATGATGATGAAGATGATAATTCTTTTGTTTGAAAATTGTCCTATTTTACTCTTTTCAATGAGGACTGTTAAATAGAAAACATGAATATGGTAAAAGAATAAGTAAACTAATGATAAGATTGCAAGGATGCACATTTAAACAAATATTTCTCATATATTTCTTCCACTTTTCTACATAATGAGTATTTTTTATTTTTCTAATAGATTGAACTGTGAAGTCTATTTTAATGATGAAGTTACGATATGTGACTCAAAATACCAATATCTGAATTAATAAATAATAAATCTGTTATCACATTGTGTAAACATTATAAAACTTTGTTAGAGTCTATGTAAAGGCTAAATTATTCTATTTACCAACACGTAATCGTTTTAGAAAAGTGATAAATGTATGGTATGTGTGGAATAAAAATGAACAATTTTTAATAAACTATTTATTGACAGGAATAGTGAGAATGTTGGTCTATTGATCCAAAAAAGATCAATTTGGCCATTATGTCGATTGTTTTCTGGTTTTGCATTGTGCTTATAATAATTGCTTTTTACTTCAAATTATTTTAATGCAAAATAGAAAGGTTTTTAAAAACGATTTCACAAACTGAATAATGAATATATACTAAATAAATAATTATGTAAAATTGTAATATGTTATTAAGAATAGCATTTACATGTAAGATGAGTTACAACAGTGGTAGTCAACCTAATCTCTACCACCCACTAGTGGGTGTTCCAGCCTTCATGGTGGGTAATAGAGGCTTTCTCTGATACTGAAGCATTAATACTTTTTTAAAAAACTTCATAGCATTATTTAAACACATTTTCATTTTGTTTTCATAAAATTCCTCATGACAATTTAAATTTCTGAAAATATACTATTTGTATTGAAACAGTCAGTTTTGATCACTTGTCAGTTTTACATATTTTGCCCTCACACCTATTCCAGATTTAAACCCTTTCAGAGTACCGATGCAAACAACATTAAACAACTATATATGTATGATCGCACATATATGTGAGTGATATGCCTGTAATTTAATCTACATACATAAATATTACAGGTATGTTTATTTCACCAGTTTTGAAAAGCGATTTAATACAAAATATTCGTCAGTTTTATATTTTATTTTGCTAAAATTGCATATATATAAATGTATTCTAGGTATTACCATCCTACATATATATTAAAAAAATTACTTTTATACTAATTATAAATTCAGTTTTTAATTTTAAGTTGTAAACAATTTTAATTAGTTCTAATTTTAATTTTAAATAGTCCTAATATAATCCTGGTATAGCATGAGTCAGGTTTTATAACCTTAAATTGACAGTAACATTTCTTAGAATTTAATAAAGTTGTCAACAATGTTCAGCCAAGTGACATTATTTAAATTTAGAACAGAGATATAAAATGTAGAATGAAATTAAAATTTAGAATTTTAGAAGTAAATATGTTATATTTCGAAGATGAGCTAATGAATTTTCTAGCTGTGTTCAAACTTGTAAACAATCAGGTGGTCAGCTGCCAAAATGTACAAAGACTGCAATTTTTGTAAACATATATATAATATTGTTTGTGAGAGTTGTAAGATGAACTCATACCAGTTTTATCTTTGAAATGGCAGGGTAAAAGGCATCAAAAAGATAGATCTAGCTAGAGTAAATTGTTTTAAAAAGATTTATGCTGCCAAATTTAGCAAAAGTCCAACATAAAGTATTTGGTAAGTCATTATTATATGCTTTAGCTTGCTGTAACTCTGCTTTATAAATTTTATAATGTAAAGTTACTTCCCTACTTTATAATTCACCATTATTGTGGAACCAGTCGGCAGTTAGAAAATTTTACTACTAAAAGATACAAAAGTGGATGGTGGGTATAAAAAGTTTGACAACCCCTGAGTTATAATGTTGTGATGGGAATTTGTGACATTTTTCTTTGAGGTTAAATTGATGTTGTATCATTGGCAAAATAATGACTACACTGATTAAGTTAGTTTGTAAGAAAACATTAGTAATTAATAATTATTATTAATTAATTACTTTTCTATCAGTGAGCAAAAACAAGAGATGGAAATAAAGAGTCCACAAAAAAAAAGCTATCAAATAGGGAGATGCAACTAGGGAGTATATTTGTCTGGAAGTCAAATAACTGCTGAAATTGGTAGAAAAATGGCATCACATAAGCAATTTCTAATGAGGTCTGCTGCAATTTGTGCAAATTTGGACATAATACTCAAATTACAGACACAACTGATAGTGTAAATCATATAGTAGTTAAACTATTATAAATAAAAACAATAAGACAATTAGCATGTAAAGATTTGTTTTCTGCAGAGCATTACTTATATATAGTCATTTTTAATATTATTATAAGTTAGTAAAAATGCATGTTTAGATTCCCTTATTTTGTTTTCAGTATGTATATATTGCAAATTGGCTGTCATTTGTTATTATCTCAATATGTTGACACTTTAAAGGGAATGCTTTCATCAAAAATAAATCTGATATTGGAACAAATGTAATTAAATTGAATTATATATTACAATCTTGCCAATTATCATGTGTGTGAACACTCATGTTATTTAACTGATTTAATATACTGGGTAGATTATACATATTATTAAACATTTTCAAAAAGATAATTGATCTCTCACCACCACTTTATTGTATGTCACATTTTATCAAATGGTAAAGACAAATTAATTTTCAGACTGGAATCTTATTGTTAACATTCCTCAGCATAGAGCCAAAATTTATATTCCTACTATGCTATTACAAATGATTGTTTGTAATTTCAAAGATCATTGTTTAGTGTAAGCTACAAGGAACTGTCTATTATTACTTTAATAAATGGATCCACTAAAACTTATATTCGTAATTTATTATATTATTCTTAACTAAATAAATAACTGATTAAACATTATAAAAGTAAATAATAAAATGGGTTACCATCTTGTGGTGATTGTTTAAACTGTGGTTGTTGACGAATTTTGTGTAAACCTATAAAAATATATAGTTTATTAACAAATAATATCAGAAGTAGACACAATAATACAAATAAATTAACCTTTAATTTATTCAAATACACAATTCAACAAAGGCATGATTAAAAATGGAACTATAATAAAGTTATCATTTGTTTGATTAACTTTTGTCCATCTTTAGCAGTGAATGCTGGAATACATATGATGCAATGCCTTCAATAGGTCTCTTATTTGTGGGAAAACTTTTAAAAATTCATCAGATATCATTCTATTAAATGTCTTTAGTGTTCTTTCTTTAATAAACATTTGTTTCATTGGTTAATTAAATTAAACAATGTTTTTTCAAACTTAAAAGTAAATTTTTGGGTTTAATTAATCAATCAAATGGTTACTAAATTTTTCAGCACCTTTTAATTATGTGTAATGTTAGAAAGAGACTTTTTTAATTATATTATAAATATTTAGCTTAAAATTTGTTACTTGTCATGAGGGTGACTTATAGTCATACCCACAACAACCATAACTACTTCTGATATTAGGTTATGTCAGTCAAGATTTATGTCTGTCTAGACTAATTAGTTTTTCCAAAATATAAAATGTATAAACAAAGAGTTTTGCTAATTTCTCAACAAGCTTATGACTCTATGTTTTATCAAACTTGAATCAAGATATGCATATATATTGTAGATATATATATATAGTATTCAATTATTTAAAAAAAAAAAATTTTTTTTTTATTCTTTTATACATACAGAGATTTATATGTATATATTTATTATGATGAATAAGCAGTTCCTTTTGTGATTTATTATATAATATTTTTTTTATTATTAAATAATATGTGTTAAATTTATTTAACTTTCATTTTGTTAAAATAGAGTAAATCAGAAAAGTGTGAAATAAGGCAATTAAAATTGTTAGATAAGGAGATAAAAAAAATGTACACGTGTGAAACAATGAATACATCTGTACAAACACAAATATGCTTTTACACCTATTTCTGATGGCTATAGATGGCTAGCTTTGTTGTTATCTGTATCTTAAGATTATTTTTACAAAAGAGGTGCTTTGATGTAGATAACGATAGCGATCAATTTTAAGTCTTTATTGATTGTGACCAACGTCAAACTTGTGAAGCTTTGATTTTTTTTAAGATAAAGATTTCCAGATGTTTTTTTTTTCTTTGGTTGAAATTCACGATATAAATGATTGAAACAATTTTTTTAATCAGTCAGTCTTAAATTTTTTTAGAGAGATGATCAGTCAGTCTTAAATTTTTTTAGAGAGATGATCAGTCAGTCTTAAATTTTTTTAGAGAGATGATCAGTTAGTCATAAATTTTTTTTAGAGAGATGATCAGTCAGTCATAAATTTTTTTAGACAGATGATCAGTTGGTCTTAAATTTCTTTAGAGAGATGATGAGTTAGTCATTAATTTTTTTAGAGTGAGAGTCACTCAAATTATTATTATTATTTTGAGACTCAACTCAGTCAGTCCTTCCTTGTTATTATTCTTAAGCAGAAATGTAAGCTCGGATTTTTTTTTTAAAAGAGAGTGAACACTTTAATTTTTTTTTCTCACTCTTTGAAAGTTGAAAAAAAAAGAGCAAATGAAATGTGCGTTGATATAAAGCAATTTCCAGCAATATTAAAGAAGAGGAAAATGGAACAAGATTGAATTTATTAGAATTTAGTAATAATTATAAAAAAAATGATATTAACATATTTGGTTATGCATAATACAATGCCTCTGCATTGCTAAACCATTTTTTCTGCTTCCTGGTTAATACAGAATGAGTCAAAATCGCTGATCTATCTATGAAGTCATGTATCCAGTAATAACCAACAAAATGATAGATTTTGAAGCCAACCACACAAGCTATATGGAATGCTTTGTACCTAGTTCCTGGCTTATTAAAAGCTCATTACCTTCGAATGAATGGAGAAGAGGAAATAGGAGGAAAAGAAAATCTATAACAGCCATGTAGAACCAAGTTTGAAGCCATAAATCAAATTTTTGTTGATTTACCTCAATCATCTAAAGTGTCAACAGCAATTATTTTTTTTAAAAGAAGGAGACAAGCAAATCCACTGGTACCTACTTATTCAAAGTACTTATAATAACTTTTTTTTTAAATGGTAGAAGGAAGCCAATCAACAGTGAATAATAATGGAATTGAAGAAACAAGCAAAGTCAATTGATTCAGCATTATCTTAAAAGTATCTGCAATAACTTTTTTTTTTGTTGTTGTTGGTGAGCAAAGAAAAGCAGTCTGAAAATTCAAATTCAGGACATTAATAAGAAGTAAAAAGTAGACGGGTAAATATGAACTTTCTTTAACCGATTTTATTCTTTTACTTATTAAAAGTAAACCTTAATTTACTGGTCAAAGCAATTTTCTTTTTTTTGATACAGAAACATTAAAGACTTGTTTATCTATAGTTATTTGCAATATCTCACAACATAGCACAAACATAGTTTAAACCTTTAAACTTAAATTTTTCATTATTTTTTTTATTATTTTTTTATTATTATATATTGTAATGTTGAAATGTTTTTTTTTAATTGTTCTTCAATTGTTAATGATGATGAGCAACCTATAGATATATGCATTTATAATGTTTTTTATTTTTATTTTATCTTGTTGCATATTAAAAATTAATATATGTATTTTATTTTTTTTCGCTATAAGGTTGCAAAAGAAAAAGATATTTTTATATATGTGATTTTTGGGTATACATTTTAAACATATATGTTAACATTACCGAATGCGTGAATGTGTAACTGCTTATCCAAACACATGAAAGAATAGGTTATATATGATTAGTTTAAAATGGTAAATTGAAAAGTAGGGCATTACATTTGAATGGAAATGAAATGACATATACAAGTTTCACCTGAAATTTATTTTATGATATGATGAGTAAGAAAAGTCTTAAATAAGCATTTATAGAATATGTATTTTTTTTTCTAATATTGATTTAAGTCAGCTTATTTTGAGACATCAAGAA
Organism: Epiperipatus broadwayi; assembly: GCA_028023455.1. Taxonomy (NCBI): domain Eukaryota; kingdom Metazoa; phylum Onychophora; class Udeonychophora; order Euonychophora; family Peripatidae; genus Epiperipatus; species Epiperipatus broadwayi. The sequence goes on from JAQFVV010006506.1 coordinate 385,506, forward strand.
AGTGACAAACCTATATATTAAGTTTATTTGCTTATACTTATATGAATTTTTATATTAATAAGCCATTTATTTAATTGTCGATTTGACTTTAAAGAAGGAAAGAAAGAGTAGTAGTGTTAATAAAATATAATTATATATCTTAATTGGTTTCCGAGTTATTATTAAGAATATTGTGTTTTGTTTTTTTTTTTTTTGTCTTAATTCTATCATTTTAATTCAGCATCATTGCTCGCAGTTATTAAGTATTACCATTCGTATATATTGAGCAATCACTTGCAAATATTAAGCGTCCGCAAAATAATAGGTAAACTAGAATGTTGATATTTAAGTATTTAAGGATTATGCTTTAGAATAACCAAATTTTGATAATTATAGTTCAACATAGAAAGCTAAAATTGTGTTGTGTCCATGAATTTAGATCATCCTCATAAAAGATGGATATCATGTTATTGGTTTAAAATGTTTCAAATAATACTATATAAAAGTTATGATCGCCATCAATCATCATTAATAAATTATAATCATTAAATTTAATGTTTAGCGTAATGAATATATTTTAGTAAATAGGGGTTTATATAAAATTGAATATTATGCAAAGAGATTCATGATGATCAATCATCACCATTAGCATTATTAAATCCCAGTATGAAATAGGATAATTTTAATAGATGCCTATAAGTTTATAAAGATGAATTTATTGTTGTGAGTTTATTGATAAGCCATGGCTGGTATCATCATCACTATTATAATCATTATTATGATATCACTATTATTATCATTATTATGATATTATTATCATCATCATCATCATTATTACCTTTATTGTGATAAATAATCTAGTTAAATGGCCATCAATATCAATAATGGTCTTCACATGCTTGTTTGGAAGCCATTAATAGGATTATACATGTCTGTTCATCAATATACGCTAATGAGCTAGCAATGTCTATAAGAATCTTTGATCTATAGTATAAACTTTGGTAATATTGGGATTTTGTAATTTTATCAATATAGATAAAATGTAAGAATGTCATTTTTGTTCAATAGTCATCCAAGTCATGTGTAATAAATATGTACTGAATGAGATTGAACTCAAGTACACTATAAATAGATACTTATCTAGATTGAAAACAATCTAGTGGCGCTCATGGGAAAACACATGTACTTAGCTAAACTGAATAAAGAGTGATATCATCCCTTTCCAACTTCATAATATTAGTTTTATAGAATATTTTTTTTATAAGTTGTCATGAATAGCACCCGTGTGTGCATATGACCATGAATGGTCTTATATATTTGGAAAGAAGGATAGGAAGGATTCTTTGTTAGAAGAACCTAGTATTGGAGATAAGCATAAGGCACTCCAGGAATATCACAGTGGGTACTTTTATTCAGTTGCTATATTTGATATTATTTTATTAGATGACAATGGCCAATATGTTTTATTGTTCAGATGACTACCCCAATATATAAATAAATACCAAGAATCTTTAATGCTGATATTTTCAAGTGGCACAGTGATTCTATAATTTCTTTATCTATGCTATGATGAATTAATATAGTTACAAATTATAGTTACAAATACATATCTTTTATATTAATTTAATAATTACAAATACATATTTGTATTAATTTATATATATATATATATATATATATATATATATTAATATATTATATATATATATATATATATATATATATATATATAATAAAAATAATAACTTTAAGGGTAATAAACTATTAGAAACAATCCTTAAATCTGAAGTACTTTTGGTTAATTTCTTAAAACTGCTTCAACTGCCATTAAATTTAATAAAAAAAGAGAAAGCAAATGTTATTTCAAATCCCATGAATCTTTTATTTTAATGTTAGCAGCTTGTGTATTTATTAAATGCATTTTATTCCTATTTATAAAAATTACTTCTGCAGATTTATGGATTGTTTATAATAGTTTATTATCATTAAAGTTATTATTTTTATTATAATTACAATTTTGTTTTAATTAACAGACATTTTCTTTATATTATATGTATATATAATCACCTTTTATCACCCAGTAGATGATTTGTGTGATCAAGTTGAAACATCAGTATATTAATATATGTGTTGTGGTATTTTTATTAGTTCACTCTATTCTAAAATAAAATTTGTTGTATAATTTTAAATTTTGTTAAACCCAGTGATATTTACTTAGTAAATTAGGAAAAACTTGGGTTTAGTTAATGAAAATTTATAAAAGAACTTAACTCAAGATACATATAAATAATAACCTATAGAGTCATATATATGAAAATAGATTGACAATTAATATAATTTAGTATTTAAAACCAGTGAAGTTCAAATTTTATTTTGTAAATATGATGCATTATAGAGACCAATAATTATTGTCTGTGCACATTTGATTTAAAAAATAGAAATTATTTATAGTCAAATTGGGATGTTATGAGTAAAAGTAGATAAATATTTATCAATTTTACAAAATACTGTTCTAAAATAAAAAAAATAAATTATATTTTTATTTAAATTCTAAAAAGTATAATATCTTAATATTTATAAAAAAATAAACAAAAACTGTCATTTAAAAAAAGCCAAAAACTTGCAAGTAAATGAATGTGTTTGAAGAGGTGGGAAACATTAACCAATCAACTAATGTCAAACAATCTTTTACTATAAAATTAAAGAAAAAACAGAGGGGAAAAAAAAAGTTTTCCTCCATGTAAAAATAAATAACTAGGTTTTTCTTTTTTTGTTGTTATATTTTTTTTTTAAAAAAAGTTGGATAAAAATTCATAAAATAACATTATTTTCAAACAAAAAAAGTAATTAATTTTAACTCTACATTTATATATTGGATAATTATAAGCTTCATGTTTAAAATAATGGAATAACTTAATCTTTTTTTTTTACTGGACAAGTCTACAATCAATGATTCCCAATAATCTTTTAAATGTTAATAGATTAAGAAAATAATCAGATATGAATAAAATGTGCATATTAAAAGAATATTAACAAATATACTCACGGGAAAAGAACGATAATTGTACTGTATTGGAAATGAATTTCAGTGATAATCAAAAAAATAGGTAAACACAGTAAATCTTCAGCAAAGATAAATAATAAAAAGGTAAATCTCAGGGAAACAGCTAAATATAGATTTTTAAAAGTCAATAGAACTAAATTAATAATAGCTGAAAAGGATTCATTGCCATTAAGGCTACATATAAAATCTTGATTGCAATAAATGATGGAAGAAGTAATTAATCATGAGCCATACTGGGAGAAATGTTACTTTCTATAATTTTAAAAAAACATGTTGACTGATATCTATATTTGATTGAAATCATAAGCATGCTGTAAAGTATAGATGGAAATATCTGTCATCCCAATGCCTTGTGAATTTTGGAACAATCATAGTTGTCAGAGAAAGAAAAAATATAAAAGTGATAATCAGTTTATGCCATGTTGAATGATCAGCAAGGAAAATTAAAAGTTCTTTTTTTGGCTGATAGTTTAAAAAGGAAACTTGTTCCTAATGTTCATATTTATTGTACCGGTCAAAACATGTTTATCCATCTAACATAAGCTGGAACTCTCAAACTGTACTTCGAACCTAGTCCAGCCTGAGATTTAGGTCAGGGACCAGCCTGGAGTCGAACCCACTATCTAAGCCCCAGATCCAACACCTAATGAATAACATAATAGTGATGGCACATGAGAATTAATTTTAATCCAACCCACTAGCAAAGGGGAGAAGACAAATAAGACATCTATTAACTATTACTTAACTAAAATATATACACACATGGCTGTATGTGTGAAGGTGGATAAAAAGGAATTTGAATTACTCAAATAAGTTAAACAATAAAGTATAGTTTAATATAATGACAAATTATTATACATTATGACTTAGTTAATTGCATACATTATTATGTGCATGAATGAGCAAGCTGTCTATCAAACGATAAATAATTATATATTGTCATTCATGCTATTATTTCTCATATGTTCTTTTATTAATTAAATAAGAGATATATATTAACACACATCTTTGGTGGGCACAGTATTAAAATGACAATCGATTATTAGAAAGAATTTACATAGAATTGCTATTAATGCTTTTATATACAGTTCTGAAACATGGTGACTAACATTATTTCAGGGAGCATTCTGAGATTCATTACAGATATTATACACACTATTTTCATGCCATTATGATCATGAAAATAAATAAAATACATTTGAAAACATATTTGATTATATGACAAAATACTTAATGAAACTTCTTTTAATTAGTGCTGGTAAGAAGAACATTTTATTTTCTCCAAGGCATATAGATACTCTTAAATAAAGAAATAAGCCACAATGGTGGGATTGTATAAGATTGAAATAAATTTAATTAATAAAACTAGAAAGTAGTTGGCATTTATAAGTATTTTAAAGCAGAATGCAATTTTAATATTAGAGCATTAAAACTGGGTCTTTAATAAAAGAAATAATAATAATAATAATATGAAGTTTGGGTGGTACTGACATAATAGCCAAAAAATAACTAAGAGTCATGCTTCTGGACAAGAGATGAAGTGAATAGGATTGCTGTGGATATCGCTAATGTGCAGGCTTTTTTGTATGAAGAAAGTGGATAGGCATAGCATGTGCCAGACTTAGGGATCACTGCCAGAGGCCTTTTTATATGAAGAAAATGGATAGGCATAGCATGTGCCAGATTTAGGGAATCACTGCCAGTAGCCCTTTTTATACAAAATAAATGTGGTTCCAGATAGCTCAACTATCTACAGAATGACATATGAGAAGAAATATATGGGTTCAAACTTGTCCAACCCCCATATTAGAAGACTAGAAGCACATAATATATATATAAACATGAAGATAAGGCTGAATGTCAGTAACACAGTATGGGTAAATGTCACTAATATCATTGAATAAGATTTACTGCTTTAAAATGAATGACCCTAGTTTAAATGCCATAATTTATATAAATAATATGCTTTCATTTAATAAAATATACATTAAGATTTGACCCCTTCCTTTTTCTATTTAAAATAAATCAATCCCATCTTCATTGATTTTATAATAACTGGAATATTTGAATACAATATTTGAAATTTTAAGAGTGTAGGAAATAAAAGAAGACTGGCAGTTATTGAAAATAGTTAATGGGTCATTCTTTCAGAATTTAATAAAAAAAAAACATTTTAAAGGATTTCAAAGCATTAATTAGCCTAAGTTCTGGATTCACCCTGGGTAGAAAATCCAGAGTTAAACAAATATATTTTTATACTAAACCATAAATAAAATGTTGATGTAAAAACAATCTGGTGAGTGTATTAATTAATAATCGCATTATATTTTAAGGGACATTAATAACCTTGATTCATGAAGGTTTACTTAAAAGAAAGAAAAGATTTTAGAAATTCAACTCATCAGATTGTTTGAGATTGGCATAATAATAATAATAATAATAATAATAATAATAATAATAATAATAATAATAATAATAATAATAATAATAATAATAATAATAATAATAATAATAATAATAATAATAATAATAATAATAATAATAATAATAATAATAATAATAATAATAATAATAATAATAATAATAATAATAATAATAATAATAATAATAATAATAATAATAATAATAATAATAATAATAATAATAATAATAATAATAATAATAATAATAATAATAATAATAATAATAATAATAATAATAATAATAAAAGCATACATATAAAATCAAGTAATAAATAACTATAAATAAATGACCACACCAAAGTTAAAGAAAGTTAGAGCATATGAGATAGGTTTAAATTAATAGAAATCATTGAATAGCAATTTATATATTATATTAGAAATAAAGATAAATAATACATTAAAAGGAGAAGTCTTGATGATAGAGTTTGAGATTAGTTAGACTGGCTTTAATTGCGGCTTGAAAATTTACATTGCACCATTTTAAGAGTTAATATTTCAAAGTCTGCTCATGCATGGCAATTGGTTCTTAAATAACAGCAAGCTTTTATTCAGCATTCCACAATTCTGCAGTCGGACTTTTACTTCATTCTACGGGAGCATGATATATGGCAGTGGCAGATAACCCTGATGGGTCAGAAAGGTGGTGGATTTGCTACTACATCATTTTAAGTTCAAGCGATGTGTAACATCTTAACAATACAGTTCTCTCAATAGTAGCTCAATCTCCAGTGATCTAAAATCAGGCTATTTTATACTCTGCTCAAGTACTTCTGGAATGCTTTTTAATTACTTAGTTTATTGTTTTTGAATGATCCAACTGTTAGATAATGTCAAAAATTAAATTCAAATCTATTTCCTGATTAGAAATCGATTTGACAGAAATGTTTATAACAAAAGAGAATCCTTAATCTTAATCCCATTTTAAGTAAAAACTTTAATTAACAATACCTTCCCCAGATTAAAACAACAGTGTTTCCAACCCTTTAATTATTTTTGGGAAATTAACAGTTCATCTTCCATACTGGATTTTATAAAAATGCACAGTTTAATAGAAAAAGTACTTTAAAAGAAAAAGTTTAAAAAATGACGTATAACAAAAAATTTACAAAAAATCTATATTTTGTTAGTATGTTTGCTCCTATATGTATGGATCTCCATAAATTGTTGTATCAATCTATTTAAAAATTTTAAATTTAAGATATATTTAGCTATATGATGTTAATTTATTTATGATAATTTTTTTTTTTAAAGTGTAATTAAAGTAATTCATGAGTATTTGATATGTAAAAATTGTGCTGATGTTTGAGAGAGACATTTCAATGGGTATGATAATAGTATATGGTTGGGAAAACTGGCCATAAGCAATACTGCATTAATAAATTTAATAAATAAATGTTTAAAGTTAAAGTTTTAAAAGACAAGTTAAAATTAAATGCATATATTTATTGTTGATAAAGATTAAAATTTAATAAATGAATATAAATATTTTAATTGTTAGTAATACATAATAGAAGATTAATATTTGATTTTAATAATATCGAATTATTATTTTAAAAAAAAACTGTTATAATATATTATTTATTTTAAAAAAATATTTATTTTTAAAAAATGAATTGTTAGTTTATTTTTAGATTATTACAAGCGTCTGTAGCTTTGTTATAAAAAAAAAACAGATGTTAATTAAATACGTACACACATGCTTGGGAGTTTTGTAGTAAAGTTGCAAAGCTATTTTAAAAATTCTGTTATAAAATTTATAAATATTATTTTGGCTATCATGAAATAAAAATAAAAATAATTAATGTGAAACATTAAAACTGATTTTAAAATACTGCTTAAAAAACGTAACGAATAAAAATAGACTTAATTTATTTATAAAAATAATCTTATAAAAGTTGAAAATGAAATTAAGTAAGAAAGTATATTTTAAAAAATGTTTAATGGATTTAAATAAATGATAAAGATTGATTTAAGAATTTAATAATGTGATAAATAATAAATATTAAATACGTCATTATTTATTTTTAATTCTATCTTGTTGGTAAAATATGTAAATAAGCTAGCAAGTTGATTGTTTAACTCACCAATCAAGTTGAGAGTTTCTTCCGGTATAAAACCAAGGTTCAATTGTTTGGAGGGGACTTGTGATTGAAATTCTTAAAGTAAAAGGTGCTATTAAAAATAGCTAAGTAATTATAGACGCTCTTAAAATCATTTTAAAATTATAAGAGAGTAGTTTTTTTTTTTAAATAATTTATAAAAGTTACCGATAAATATGCAGTGTTAATTTATTATAGTTCCCTATTGATCGTTTCCTTATTGAAGCTCAATTTACTATCAAATGATCATGAGGATATCATATAAGCATAAAATGTGTTGGAGACTTTATACTGAAAATTTAACAAATGCTGGATTGACTAGGAGAGTTATTCGATGCCTAACAGTAATACGTTGGACTTGGTATAAATTTAAAAAAACTAATGGTAGTTAATTTTTATAAAATAGATATTTGAAAAATGAGAAATACTTCTTTTTGAAGCAAGTATTTGTAAATTTTAAATTTAAAAAATATATCTTGGTAAAGATATAATATGTAACAGTAGTTGTATAAATATTTGCCTTGTTAAGTCTTTATGGTTTAAAAGACTAAATTCTGACAATTTTAAAAAGGCAAATAAATTGGAGATTTAATAAGTAAAGAAATACTTATAAGTAAAAATTATTGTATTATTAAAGTCTAAACGCTGGTCGTATATAAGACTCTAAAAATAATCTTACCTAAATATCTGTTACGGAATGCGCAAATATACATGGATATCCAAAATCAATTAAAATAATTAAACAAGAACTTTATAAATTATAGACTAATGCTAAAAATAATAACTTTTAAATAAATAATATTTTTTTTTCATCTTTAAAAGAAATGAACCTGGATCCTATAAACTATTTTAATTTTATTTTTGTTTTATGGTGGAACTAACTTTGACTTTTATTTTATTTTTTAAAAAAAAAACGTTTTCATTTATTCCATAAAAACTTTTAAAAAACACGTGATGTACCGGAAAAGGAAGTAGTGTTTTGGTGAAAATTTGTGCCTAGGAAAAAAAGAACAATTATAATTGGAAGAAAACACCGTTGGATGATATGTAATATGTTTTATTTTTTTTAACTAACATAAATATTTCATTAATTATTGATTTATTAAAGATAGGAAAGGTACATTTACATTTTTTTTTTAAATAATAACTAAATACTAATATAAATTTTTATTGCATAAAGTTTATTTTATAATTATACAACACGTAATATTTTAAAGAATAATTGTTGAGTGTAAATGTGAAATTATTTTGTAAAGCTGAAATCTTAGAGGACATCGTGTGACGGACTGTACATTGAAGTATCATTTATGGTAAAAATTGTGTAATAATAATAATAATTTGATGTATTTACTATGTTTTCTTTAGATCAACCAAATGTTATATGATTATTGAATGAATGTATTAATATTTAAATAATATACACGCACAATAGTAATAATAGCAGTTTTATTTTAATATGCATATTTTAAATTGATGATATAAATTTAGTACAACGTAATATGAAAACCTAGAAATAATTATATGATTCTTTCGTGAATAAATTTTAATGTTTCTGTTATAATATTAGGAATTAGATTTTTATTAGCGTAAGTTTTTTATTTTTCTTTTCAAGTTAGTAAGAAGTATATAAAGTCTATATTTTTTATTTTTTATTTTTATTAGATAAGTAAATTAATTTTACATAGAAATATATATCTTGATTGAAGGCTTATTGTATATAGAGGATGAGGTATAAGAGAGTTTGGATCGTTATTATTTTGTTTTAAAATTGGTCATTTGTTTTTTTTTCTGAAATTAAATAAGGTTAAAATGATATTTGTAGATAGAAGTTTATTAGGAGAAAATAGGAATAACAAGTAAAAGTGTAATATTTTGAAATGGAAAAGAATCATAGAATTTTATTTAACATAATACTTTGTCAAATTTGAAATTGTTGAATAATTTTAAATATTATTTTTTAAAAAATACATATACGTATTGCATATTTTAATAAGACATGTAGTATGACATTATATCGGAATGAAATAAACAGTGATAGTCAATAATTGTTGTTATACTGCAAAGTTATATCAGTTGATACATTAATTAATATTTGAGTCATACTGATAATAAATGTAATACAGCCTTATACATTATAATATAAATAACAGTAGGACTTATGTGAAATAGCATTTTTAATTATTAAAGTTTGTTTATTTACATACATGCTACATGAATGATATCTTACATAAAACTTTTTCTTATATTAATTGATAAATGATTTTTATTAAAATTAAAGTCATAAATTTAATTGAATATTATTGATAGAAAATTTAATAAATGTATAAATTATCTACTTATGATTATGGAAGTAGTAACAGTGTAAAGAAAACTTGTATTATTATTTTCTTATTTTTTTGTTTATTTTCTTTAGTTCCATTTAAATGTAAATAGTGTAAATAAATTATTTGTTAAAGTTGATGTAAATAAATTTGTTAAGTTGTTTAAAAGATGTGTTGAATTCATTATTTTACACCACAGCATTTGACAACAGATAATTTGAATGTACATAATATTTGCACAGTATGAATTTATTATTTTATTATTTGAGAAAGAAACACAATATTTTCTTAATATAATTTATAGAAATTGATTGACATTAACATATAATATTACAATGGTCATAAAGTAATTATAATGCACAATATAAGAGTATAAGATTATTTATTGCCACAGATTGTTAAATTATAAGATTTTAGTCTATTTTAAAATTAAGATACTATATGGAAATGAAAGACATGCGTATGGTCTACTTATTTTCTTAATGATTAAAAATATAGTCCAATAGATAAAATTAAGATATACCCTAAAGATTATTATTGTTAGTGATTATTATTATTAGAATAAGTTAGGTGTATTTAGGTTTGATATTAAATCCCTTATCATTCCTATCTACATGAATTATTATTACTTTAAGATAATTAGAAGAACCTGAGATCATTTAATTATAGTTCCTTATCAAAAGATTGAGATTTATTTATCTATTATTATTAAAGATAATTCATTTATAAAAGTCATAAGAATGCTGTAGAGTTAGTAATGAGATAATAAAGAGGTAATAGTATTCTTATGCCATTGAGACAGTGTCTTGGAAAGACATTGATTCAATGTAAATCTAATTACCAATTGTAACTTCACTTCACAGTCTCATGATTTTAGTAAATATTTATTTAATTAGTATATAATATTGAACTATATTAATTTTTGATAAGTTTGTAATAAATTTGATAAGTTATAATATTATAAAAATATATTAAAGATAATTGTACATATTTTAGCCGAGCATAATGATTTAATTGAGCTAGTCTTATTTTAAATTATATTATATATCGAGAAGTGAGGGTACAATATATATATTGAAACATTAAAATTTTATAATTTAAGCACGTGTCTCAAATATAAATATGAAATATATATATACGATAAAAGGAGCAGGATGGGAAATAGGGATTTAAACATAGGTTAGTAGATGGAACTATGAAGTACAATCTTAAGCTAACATTGACTGCTTTGTTATATGTCTTTATCTATGAGTTGTTAGTACAATAGGGGGAATTAAATCAATGGATAGTTAGAATTAATAAGTAAATTAATTCAATTGTTGATATCAATAATTATTTAAAATTTATGTTGTAATTAAATATTATTTTTAATTTGAATGAACAAATATCAATATCCTAGAATGAAGTGTATAGTAATGTATTTAATACTATATATACGTATTTAAAAGGGCAAGGGGTGTTTACTTGGACTAATTGATAAACAAAAACGATGATATTTTTTTAGAAGAAATATCAAGATATTAATTTTGTTTTTTTTTTGTAAACATCCAGAGTCATAACAATCTTTTGTCAATTGTTTTATATTATTGCTTTATCACCAGGTATACAACTTTATTAGAATTATTATTTTGAAGTTTGAAATAAAAGACCATGAGTTAGAAAAAATGGAGAATGGTTGTTTAATAAAACACAGGATGTGTGATATATAAGCATATACATAGGGTTAAATATTCCAACATACTATGGGAAAGTATTAAATTTTGTTTCATTATAAACACTTCGAATATTAATTTTCCATTGTTATTGTTATTATAGTATGTTTGTATACCACGTTATTATAACAGTTATTTTAAATAACTTGTTAATCGAAATGTTTCTTGTAATTATTTGTAAGTAGTGTTATTAAAATTATTGTTTTGAAAGTTTACCTAGGTTCTAAATTTTGCATTTCTTTTCTGGGTTCATTGTCACAACATTGCATAAACTCCAAAATATACAGGTTGAAATTAAAATGAGAAATCAATTCAATTTAGAGCAATCTAACAGTTTACTGACCACACATCTCTTAATAAAGATTTTTACTTGCTACATGCTGCCTTGATCCCATAGATCATTGATGACATTGCCAATTATTAAGGGGTGTCTATTAATATGAAATTAAATGATAAATTAATTACTAATGAAAGTATTAGTATTATTTACAGTTTAGTTAACAATATTATTTTAATAATAAGTATTAGAGAACATAAATATAAAGTTTGTTTCCACATTTAAATTGTAAGCCTTTCTTAATTAGTGCACTACCCATGGAAATCAGTAAAATCCCTCTTGATATTTCATAGGCAGTATGAAGAATTAATAAAATCAATGATTATCCTGAGATCTCCTAATTGTAAAGTTATTCTTATGATTATTGCCAATCTTAATTATCAAAAATAATAGGAATCAAAGTTTATCGGTAATTATATAACATATTAATTTAAGGAGTGATTGAATCAAAACTTAATACTTATAGATATGATGCATTGGATATTATTGTCAGCCATGAGTGTATGTAGATGCTTAATAAGAGTAGTATCTGGTTATTCTCATGCCATTGAACAGACATTTTTGTATTTGTTTAATGTTAGCAGGATGTGATCTGTTTAAAGCTAAATTATATTTAAAATCCATCTTATTTTAGATATGTTTAATCTTGTAAAGGTAAATCAAGATAAATAATAGCTTTACCTAAATTCAATTATCTTAGCTAAAGAAAATGGTTGGGAAAGAGTAAGTCTGTTAATAGTGCCTAGAGAGAGTCCAAGTAGGGCCTAATGTAGGAGCTTAGCACCTCTGGTTAGAGTCATACTGCCTATTGTAACAGAATTACCTTTTTGACCATATGTAAAATGTTTAATTTACATTTTATGATTGACACGACTGTGATGTCAAGCAAAGAAACAAATATAGACTCCCTATTTAAGTCTATATCCTGAACAAATACTGAGATTACCAATGGAATATTTCAGTATTCCCTTTCCCGATCAGATGCTTCTTCAGCTGCTGGATATTCATTCATAAGAATGATTTACTTAAAATAATCCAGTGCTTGAAATATTTGTAATTTTTGCGAGATTTAATATTACTGTACTATATCGACACGTGTACTTTTACTAGAATAAATGTCTACTTAGTATTTTATATACCCTACGGGTATATCATTATAATTAGTATGGTGAAGAAGGAAAGATGAGACGTAAAGAGCTACTCATAAATAAATATTGTTTATTTAATACATTCATAAACATTAACATATAATACTTCAACATAAAATAAGCAATTATTAAAAATAACACAAATGATATTTAATTTAATTAACCCTTCACCTAAAATAATAATTCTTTAATACTAAACATTTATCTGTAGATATTTTATAGTTCATAGTCTTTTCTTACGTATTCTTTGATACAGAAAACTACTAATTATTTTCATTCAGATTCACATTTGAAATTGCATTTTTTAATTAAGGTGGCCACTTACAAAAGTGTGTGCATGTGTATTATATTAAAGTTAATTTACCTAGGTTTTCTGGATGTTGACGAGGAAATTATTTTCCATCCTGTGGATTACTCCACTTCTTTTGTAAAGATGGAAATTCTTGGGATCTGGCTGAATTCTTTCTTGCAGCTTACTTAGGTCGTATTCTTGAGGCTTCCAGGACAGGGAAGGTGAACCATCAGGCAGGTGCTATCTCTACTATTACTGCATAAGGAAGATGACTTTACACCCAAGGTGAGCATGGATCAACTGGCATCTGTTTGTGGCCCCTTAGCACTGCATTCTTGATGTTTCAACTACTTGGTACATTTTTGTTCATTTATAAAACACAGCTTTTGAGCTACTCTGTCTGTCATTTCAGCAGACTCAAGACCAACTCCAAAACATGGCTCCTTCTTTTTCAACCTCTTACTTAATTGTTTCAGAATCCTTTTCTTATCTTCTTGATTGTTTTTGAAATGTTATTAATTACATTTCACACCTTTATTTTACTTTCATAAAATACATAAAATTTTCTTTTTGTTTTTATTTATTTTTTTTTTTATTGTATTTACTGCCATAATATTTCTTTTTAATAAAATAATTTTCTTATATACACACTCTTTATTTTACACACCTATACATATATTTCATGCATTCACGTGTGTATTTTAAAGAGATGATCTTTATCTTTTTTTTTATAAATCTATTTATTTTTATTTATAATTGCGACTAAAATTTATGGTTGCTAATTCTACAATCATTAACCCTTTTTATTTACTTTTCCCTTTAAGATTTAATCATCAACTTCGATGATCTTATTTTACTATTCTCTTAACTTACTAATTTTAAAATTTTAAAAAAGTTGACATTGGAAGGTGAAAGATAAGGATCTTGGTTGCTTACCTTCCTTCACTTTCTTTAATTACCATAATTGGTTTTTTTTAATTAATTGCATTCCTCAACTGCCATTTTGATTTTTTTTTTAATTAAAACGAACTTAAAATAAATTTATTTTATTTTCTAAATTTATTCATTTCAATAAAAATTTTATTAACAATAAATAGTGATTACATACTAATAAAGGATAAATAAATGAATAAATTGTACAATAATATGATTATATAATGTTCTATATGTCATCTGGCTAGATTATGTTAATGTTATACTCTTATGTGGTTAGGTATAGTGAAGAGATTCTAAGAACTTGTTTAATGGTATTAGCATTTTTAATATAAACATGAATATTTTCTTTTATAAATGACTATTCTATAATGCTGGGTCGGTGGGAATTGATAATCAGGAAAAGGAAAGAGCAATTAAAGACCAGGTGTCAGCAAAGACTTTACTGGAGGCAAGGAGCTGGTCACGTTTCTTGATTTTTTTGAGCGTTTGATAGAACAATGGTATGATTTGTGGCGGAGGTAATTCCATGAGACTTTTGCATCTCACTATCCATATGGAATAAAGGACAAAGGTAGAAAGCCTTATTATTGAAAAAAAACATTATAAATGGCATTTTCGAGTGAGAAAATCATATCAGGTCTTATGTTGGAATTGATTATAATTATATCTTTCAGAGTTTTATGTCTTGGGCACCGGTGTATAATATGGTCTATGGTTTCATCTTCACGAGCACACAGACCACATATAGGGTCAATGCTGGTAAAACCTTTTCGGTGATAAAGAAACCAATTCGTGGGTAGTGCATTAAGATTTATTTTAATGGTGAAGTCAAGGAATTTGGGTTCCAGACTCCATCTTTTGAAGTGTGTAATGAGTCTTTGGTTGGTTATTTTTAGGCTGGTTTTAATGGGTTGTTGATTATAGTTGATTATATTGTATGCTTCCCATATGGTGATTTTTTGGTTAAGGTTAAAGGATATTATCAGGTTATAAAGTTGTAGTTGTTGTATTAGGGATGCTATCCATAAACTGGAAGAGGGTGGAGGACAACCTGTTGGTGTAACTTTTTTAATAATGTTAGAGTATCCGCAGGAGAGGATCAGATTATGTAGAGTGTTGTGGGTTTTCTGTAAAATGATTGCTTGTATTGAGTGGAATGACAGTCCATTGAACCTGCGTTGTCGTTGGATACCTCGCAAGCTAATAGCAACCGTCCTTCCTCTCCAGAGAAGTTTGGTGCATAATCGGTTAATTTTATTTTGAAACTGTTTAGACATTTTAACGAATGGAAGATAATATGAGATTTTTGGCATTATGATCATGTTGAGGAGGCCAACCTTTCCATATAACGAAAGGTATACTCTAGAGAGTGAAGTGGTGATGGCTTCAGTTGAATGGAGGATTACATCTTGAATCTCTCTTGCCATTGCAGTTGGAGTTTTGTAGATTGGAAAACCTATGTATCTTTGGGGTTTTTCAGAAAAGGGAGAGTTAATTTGTTTACCAGACATTATCTTCCAGATGGAAGATTTGTTAAAATTTATTTGTAGGCCAAGTTTCACTGTATTTCTGTTTAATATGTTCATGAGATGAGGAAGGTATTTAATGATGGGAAGCACAACCATGATGTCATCAATATATGCAAATACATTGAAGTTTTTATTGAGAGAGGGAAGGAAAATTCCAGGGAGGTTTTTTCTATATCCATCAGAAGAGGGTTAATGTATGCTGTGAAGAAAAGGGCACTGAGCGGGGATCCTTCAGGGATCGACTTGTATGGCTTGAAGCCTGGTGTGATCTTGTCATCAAGAGAGAGAAAAATCTCTCTGTTGTTGAGTAGATTGCTGACCATCTGTACAATCCCAGCTGGAATGTCGCATTCCAACAGAATATCCAGAAGAATTTTATCTGGACTGAATCAAATGCTGCCGCAACATCCAGCTGGACAGCAATAGGTTTTGATTTACGATGTCCTCTGATGTAATTGAACAGTGCAGTTACATTGGACATAGCATGCGAGGTTGATGATCCCTTTTTTCCGTATTGGTTTGACGAGATATGGCTAAGAATTTGAGTTTGGATTTGATCTTTAATTACTGACTCAATTATCTTGATAAGCAATGGGGTCATGGAAATTGGCCGGATACTGTTAATGTCGTTTAGTGGTTTTGCTTTTTTAATAAAAGGCACGAGTGCCACTGGGTAAAGATCTGTTATGTTTCTGTTGCTGGAGGCTAGGTGATCAATCATTTTTTTAATAATTGGCACAGTGAATTGACTGAGGTGCTTGAGAAGGAAATTTGGGATGCCATGAAGGCCAGGATGAACGCCGTCAGGGAAAGATGTTATCTTCTTTTTGATTTGGATTTCTGTGATGCCATGTTCACCGGGGTCACCAGCATCCAACCAGCTGTTTATAGGAGGAGCTCCATCTTTTTGCATTAATTGGCAGAATTGTTTGCTGATGTGCTGCATCATTGGAAAGCCAATAAGATTGGTTCCATTAGTAATAATGGATAAGGGAGTGATTTGTTTTTTATTGTATCCCAGTGCCCATCTGAGATAGTCTCTCGTCCAGCAGTGTTGTTGTGCTAAGAAACATTTGGCTCTTCTGATGGATATATATTCAGCAAGAGACTTTTGCTTGATTTTGTAGAGATTTTTAAGGAAGATAATTTTTTCTGTATTTGTGAAATTTTGCTGTGATGCTTGAAGTTGTATATTAATGTCTGTTAGGTCATTTAGAAGGCCATTAGGTCCTTTGATTTTCCTGGTGTTGTGATTTAATATGGACTGAAGTATTCCAATGAAGGAAAACCAGCCCTCCTCAGCAGGAAGGGAAAGGATGTTTATTTTCTGGAAAAGGATGTATGCCTCAGACACTATCACTTCGGTCATATTTGATTGGGTGATCATGCACATGATTTTACCAGGTCCATCAATGGGTGTAGTGATTGCAATAGGTGTAAGTTGTAAGATTAGAGCCATATGATCAGAGAAAGAAACAGGGGCCAAGGCTGCATCAAGGTTGAAATGGAGGTCTGGGGTGTAGAAAACCAAATCAATCAGGGACTTTTTAGTTTTAGTATAGAAAGAGTAGGCTTCAGGAGGGAAGAAACCCTCTCCACACATTAATCTGTGATTTATTAGATGCAAAAATTTCTTGTTGAAGTCATTGTATGTAGTGTTAAAGTCTAACCAGAAGAATAGTAGGAGAGGCTCTGTTAGCGTTGATGGCATTTAGGATATGGATTATTTTTAGATATTGAGAGGTGTCTTTGGCTGTATATATATAAGCTATGATGATTGGATAACCCCAATAGTCTATTTCTATGACAATAATATTGGCATTTAGGAATAGAATACTAAAACTGGTGGTGTTGACTTGCTGAGAAGAATACCAACTCCACCTGAAGCAGAATGGCCTATGGAAAATCTAGTAAATCTGAGAGCTGAGAGAAGAGATAATATTTTATGATCAGTCTTATGGTGATATTTAGTTTCAACCATAAGAAGTATATGAGGGGAGCAGAGCGAGAGACAGTTTTTAATAGCTAGAACTCTATTAATTGAGTTGATGCCACGAATATTAATGCCAGAAATTTTGCAGAACATGATAGATTAATCCAAACCATCCTCAGCAGAGTGTACCAAATCAATGTGGGGCATCTCCATGTTAATGAGTTCTGATGTTGTTTGGAAATCAGAGTCCTGTGATTGAACTTGTGGATGGATTGGTGATATATTTGTTGGTTGAGGAAACGCATCCATGAAGTCGTCGGTGTCTGATGAAGTAGTGTAATCTGTCTGAGATTCGTCAGATGGATCAATGGTATCGATGGTTATAGGATCCATGGTTTTCCTCTTTTTTTCTATGGATTTGTGAAGCTTTGTGCTGGATATATCTGAGATTTGTTTGCTAGCGGGTGGTGGTGAATAATGTATTGGATGGGAGCTGTCATCATCAGAGCTTGATTTATCTGAGCGAATTGATTTTCTTTTAATTTTCTTATTTGTATTTTGGGTATTTGTTGTGTTGGTTTTTGGGGGGTTTTTAAGTTTAGTAGTGTTGTTTTCTTTTTCCTGTACTTTTGATGAAAGTGTTTTTTTATTGTTATAAGAATTTGGTTTAAATTTTAGATCTGAGTCATTTTCGGTTTGCTGTAACTGTTGTGAAACATTAATTATGCTGACTTTCAGGTTGAGTGTTTGATAAGTCTTTTCATCTGGATGGTTGATTACTGCAGGCATTGAAGAATTGAGGACAGTTTGTGGATCACTTTGTTTAGGTTTATTAGACTTAGCTGGCCTGAATAATGATGCATCATTGGTTTTAAGCTGGGTGGGAGTTGTTATAGATGAATTGTTTTGAAATTTTTTAAGTGTATTTTCTTCATCGCCTGGGTTTTCCTTGCTCTCGTTAGATGGTTTGGTCATATTGTCTTCTTTTGTAGAAAGAGTTTGGCCTAGCATTGTTTCTCAGGGATTAGTACAAAATGTATCTAATGAATGATCTTGAGTATTATTGGTTTGAGAGATTGGTTTAGTAGCAGTATATGTTATTGCTTGGTTCTCTGATTCACTACTATTAGTGTAGAGGTTGGTGTTTGTTCCTTCTTGAAGATTTTCATTTTGAAAGATAGGTTTGGATGTGAGAGGGTTTGTTGGAGGATTTATTTGAATCAGATTGTCTGTGTTTGTGAGGTTGCTGTTTGAATTAGTCCCATGTGGTAATTGTCTATTTAAGGATGTGATAGCCGTATTAATAGGTCTACCAGGGCATCTGTGAACTTTATTCTTTTTAATACCACAGTGTATGCATATTCTTGCTGCACAATCTTTAATAAGGTGTGTTCTTTGAAGGCAGAAGAAACATTGTGGTTGTACTCCCCTGAAGGTCAAAACCATAGGAGAGCCTCTTGCAGTAATAATGGTGGGTATGTCAGTGGGTATAATGTTTTTCTTTAAAGTAAGTGTGAAGACAACTGTATTGGACAGAATTTGATCTTCGAAGTGAGGGTTTAGTAGGTGTTTAAATTTGCTAACTGAACCATAATTAATAAGGATGTCTTGTAGTTCTTGTTCTTTCAAGTGGGCAAGGCAGTTTTGAATTCTGCCAGATAGTGTAACTGGACGGTTCATATCTATGGAGCAAAGTATATAATTTCCCAAAGATCGGTAGTTATTTTTAAAGTTCATACGGTCCGCCCATGTTTTAAACTCAACGATAACATAGCGGTCATTGGGATGATTAAGGATCATGTGAATGCCTCTGCCTAATTGATTTTGATTGATTAGACTGTATAATTGTTCTAGAGGGAACTTATATAATGCACATTGTTGATTTGTTATGGCTAAGATTAACGACTTATCGCTGTAGTAGTTTGTAAACAATTTATACAGAGTGTTGGGAATCATTTTGTTGAACTCGTTATTTATTTTTAGGAACATGTCATCATTAAGATCGTTTATATTAAATGAGACATTTTCCAGAGTGTTTGATTCTTGTTCTGTGTCTAATTCTGAGATATTCAAATATACTTTTGAAATTATCGGCCTTAATATTTTCGGAGATGCTCTCAGAATTTTTAGACCTTATGATATTTGCGTACGTAGTGGAATTTTTCAATATTGGAATTGAGGAAATTGGTTTAGCTTGCAAGTTGACTGATGTAGCAATGGATTGTTCTGTGCTATAATCTTTGTTTGTTTTGGAATGAGGTTTATTAGTTTTAAAATTTATTTCTTCTTTTTGATTTTTAAATTTACTGTTGACAAACTGTAATGTAACTGCGCTGGTTTTGTCGACCTCTGGTGGAAAAGTTTTAACTTTAAAAAATTCGCTGAAATCATCTTGTTGGAAATTTTGTCTATTATTTTCAGATACGGTTTTTGGGGTATTATAGGGCAAAGAAAATTGCTCATTAGAGTCTTCTGAGGGAGCGTAAAATCTTCGGAGAGGAGATGATTGGTTTTTGCTTGTATTGTTAAGGATTTCAATAGTTTCGCTTGATGAGATATTTATGCTATTGTTTATATTAGGGGTAAGTTAAATATTTTCTAAACTTTTGTTGATATTTGCGATGGTGTTTTCATTTGATTTATTGGTTTGTGGGTTTTTATTTGTAGTAGAAGTTAGTTTAGTTGCATTTAGATTAGATCTAAGGCTATAATATTTACGACCGATGGCTGCATTGCTAGATTGAATGCTGAGATCGGAGTTAACATTCATTTGAGAGTTATCGATTATATTATCACTTTCCATAATATATAATGTTTAAAACCGACTTACCTTGAATAAAAGACGTAAAGGTAAGAGGACAATCGTCCCTGTCTTCTTGAAACTGAATCGCTAAGGGATGCTTTTAATAAGACCAGTTGCAAAGATGGCTGCCAAAAGCGGAAGTCCTATTTTCTAAATTTATTATACAATTCCTATTACTTAGTTTACATAAAACTCACATTTAATACTGTGCTATATATTAAATGTACACATGTGTGATCACAGTATGTGTGATCATCACATTACACCACACCCTAATTTTTAAGAACTAAAATATAGTGAACTTTCATGTGAAGGCTATTTTAATTCTTAATATTTAACCTCTTTGGTGAGATAATCATGAAGAGACAACTATGCAAAAGCTATACATATTCAATCCCATCGATCTGCACTAATCAAACCACTTTAATCTCTATGGAAGACTTTAACATACACCGACATTTATATAGGGTTCGAACTCTGTGACTGGTATGACATTTCTACTGCCTGTTCAACTTAATAAAACACAACATTCTTCATCTGAAATTATTAATATTTTTGATATGCTAGGAAATTTCTTCTAGCCTGGATAATGTGCCCAGGATTCTTACTGATGCTACATTATTTTATTTATTTTTTGCAACACACACATATTCTTGGTTCTTCATATTTTTATTCTCAATGTGATTCTTAATAAAGTGGGGAACATTTTTATCTTTCAAAGATAATGCACCCAGGATTCTTACTGATGCTACATTATTAATAAAACAACTTCTTAATTCTTGAAGTTCTTGATGTACTCATTTATATTGAGAGCTTCTGTCCTGCACAGATAATGAGCCCAAGATTCTTACTGATGCTACATTATTTAAAACTTAACACACATTTACATCATATGCAGAGACAGCTTAGCCCTTAAACCACTAATTATATTATTGGTTGTATGAGGTAAAAATCAAATCTTTTAATTGGCCAACTCACAAACTGAAGACAAAGCCTATTGTTAAAACATATTCGCCTATAATATTAAATTGAACTCAGATACGTTTATAAAAAGTATATTACTAATTTTTCAGGTTATGAAAGAGAATGAAAGTTCTTTCAAAAATAAATTGCTATTTATTTATTATAAAATATATTCAATTTCGGCAAATATAAAGTGAATGTCTAAACAAAAAAGTGCTGATGCAAATGCTTTTTTTCAATTTTACGATATGGAAAGGTAAAGATTTCTTTTTGCTAAATCTTAAATATTTTTACTAAAATCTTCAATATTTTTCGAAAATAATTTTGTTTTTTTTAGTATATTTTTTAAAAAACTAGTTTAATTTCTCAAATTATATTTTTTTATACTTAAATTGCATTCGAAATGAAAATCTCAGTGTTTTTCTTTATTTTCTTCAGGCGGTTTCTTTGTTCTTTCCAGCCAATCAGAATGTCTTTTTCGGTTGAGAGTTCACTGACAGCGAATCACCGACAAGGTTCTTTCTTTGTTTAGTTTAAAATGCAGTTTTTTTGATTTTTTTACTTGTAAAATAATTCGGAAGAGGGCACCATCTTACAGAACTTTTAAAAACCTAATCAATAACTGTCAAACAAATATTCTAGAATTCGAACTAGCAGAGTTAAAGTGATGTCAGATGTCGACGAGAGGCCTTGTAAGAGGCAGGAAAAGAGTTAACCAAACTCAGATGTGATCCATACATAATCCCTATACACACAAACCAGTGCCTCCATCCAGAATCTCAACCATATATCCTTGACACTTAACACTTAACTTTATTACTATTATTTATTTGATTTGATTTTATTTGATTATGTACTAATTATCGATTTAATAAGCTTGGATGTTTATTGTTCCATCCTATTTCCTTTTTTCATTTATTTATTATCTCTGGCTGCCTTTGCAGACTACAGTTCATACATTAAAATTTAAATTCTTTTGGTTATCATACTGGCAGTCTTATGAGAAGGGTTTTATTATACTAATGGTTGCTAAAGATGATACATTTTAATCATCGTTTTTCTTTTCTCTATTTTTTTCATGCGCAGCTGTGTTTGACAGGTTTACACTAGAAGTTTGTCATTATAGACTACAAATTAATTTGTTTTATGTTACTTCATTTTCTTTTTTCATATTTTGCATTTAAAATTTTATTATTATTTCATTCTCTCTTCCCATTACATTTCTTTTATTTACATTGATTTTTTATTTTTATTTTATAAGTCATTCTCCATTCTCGAAATCCAGAACCGTTAATATTCGGTCAAGTTGACATATCCGTCATGTTAGATTTTTTTTTTAAAAAATTAGTTTTTATCTGGAGGTTCCCTATTACTCCTTTTGTTCGACATATACCCACTGATGCTGGGCAATGGACTTCTATCCCTATGTCTACTAAAGTCTCTGTGTCCTTTTGCATAATTACCATCTAGATATCTCTCCATCAGTCTGGACACTTTATTTCTATTGTAAACTATTCTCTCCATATTTCCTTCCCAGTAATTCTGATGAGGGTTAGATGGATCCACATTTACAATCAGATCTTTAGGAGGAGTTTTGAATACTCGATCCTCAGCCATATAACTTGGCCTAGTACTGTTGAACGCATTAAGTAATTCGGCGATTTGACTGTTTTTCTTTTGATGCCTATAATCATTTGTTTCATCTTATTATTTTCACTACTGGTTTGCATGCATTTATTGATGCTGTTCTGCTTATCATTATTAATTATTTCTTTCCTCCCTAGATTTTCTAATTTACTCTTTTTCCTTTTTTTTGACTCTATTTTCTCTATTGCTACCTCTAACTGCTTGACATCAAATTGTAGATTCTCTATAACTTTCTCGTTTTCATCATTAATGACTTCAATTTTCTTCCCTTGCTCTGCTTTAAAATCCTCTATTTCCTGATATACTACTTCTAGTTCATCTTCTACATTGGCTACCTTTTCATTTACTTTAATTCCAATCTCCTGTGTCCATTATCCCACTCCCCCATAATTCATTGCTCGAATTTCTTGAGTAAGTCAGCTTGGCTATCCAATCTTTTATTTGTGGCTGCCAATTGACAAGTGGCTTGCCTAAAATTATCACTTAACTCTTCAAATTTCTGATTGAAGCTTTTAGTTATTTGTTCACAGAACTCTTTTATCATTTCCTTATTTGATTCCTCCCTTTGCTTCTCTCTTTCTTTGAATTCTTTGGAAAATTGTTGCTGATTTTTTAATATCTCTTTTAACATACTCATCACATCATGGTACTCACATTATACTCTTTTTTGTGTTCATTACTACTAATACTTCCCTCTCCAACACTTTGGACATCCATCTTTGTTTTTGCTCTCGTGTGCATGAATCTACTTTTAAGTTTAGGAATTAATCTTTTTAATTATATTTCCATTATATTGATTCTCTTTTGTTCTTGACCCTTTTATTTCTATTTGCTAATTTATTTATTTCTTTTATGATTGGCATTTGGTACGCCACTTAATCCTAACCACACCTGCTCAGATTCTTCACTTACCTGCCTTAGATTCATTTCCTCCCCTGATCTGTCTATTTTCCCAACTATTACCCTCAACTCTACTACATATATATTTATCGATAAATTTATTTTATTTCACTATGACTGTTTGAAATAAAACACGTATATAATTTATTTTGATTTCACTGATACACTATATTTATGATTTAGATAATTTTTCAAACTCTATTCCCAATTTATATTAGATTTCAATATATTTCTTTTTTTTTTCACAATTACGTAAAGACAACATATATATTCGGTCGTTCTAAGTATACAGATATTAAATACTTTTTTTTTTCTTTTCGTTTCCTTCTATAACAGTAAATATGCAAAACTTTTAATAGATTTTCACAAAGCTAATTTTCCCCCTTGGCTTCTCTTTTCTTCTACACATGTGACTTTGAAACATATAAAACTAACTATAAAGCAAAGAAAAAACTCTCTCTCTCGTCCTCACTTCTCGCCAAGTTAATTTTTTTTTTGGAATTAATTTGTATATGAATAATTTTTTTTTCAACCAAATTCTACCCTACACATGACTAATAATTGTACAGCAAATATATCCCTAGACTGGCTCCCAAAATGTAACAGAATTATCTTTTCGACCATATGTAAAATGTTTAATTTACATTTTATGATCGACATGACTGTGACGTCAAGCAAAGAAGCAAATATAGACTCACTATTTAAGTCTATATTCCTGATCGAATACTGAGATTACCAATGGAATATTTCAGTATTACCTTTCCAGATCAGAAACTTCTTCGGCTGCTGGATATTCATTCATAAGAATGATTTACTTAAAATAATCCAGTGCTTGAAATATTTATAATTTTTGCGAGATTTAATATTACTGTACTATATCGACACGTGTACTTTTACTAGAATAAATGTCTACTTAGTATTTTATATACCCTATGGGTATATCATTATAATTAGTATGGTGAAGAAGGAAAGATGAGACGTAAAGAGCTACTCATAAATAAATATTGTTTATTTAATACATTCATAAACATTAACATATAATACTTCAACATAAAATAAGCAATTATTAAAAATAACACAAATGATATTTAATTTAATTAACCCTTCACCTAAAATAATAATTCTTTAATACTAAACATTTATCTGTAGATATTTTATAGTTCATAGTCTTTTCTTACGTATTCTTTGATACAGAAAACTACTAATTATTTTCATTCAGATTCACATTTGCAATTGCATTTTTTAATTAAGGTGGCCATTTACGAAAGTGTGTGCATGCGTATTATATTAAAGTTAATTTACCTAGGTTTTCTGGATGTTGATGAGGGAATTATTATCCATCCTGCAGAATACTGCACTTCTTTTGTAGAGATGGAAATTCTTGGTATCCGGCTGGATTCTTTCTTGCAGCTTACTTAGGTCGTATTCTTGAGGCTTCCAGGACAGGGAAGGTGAACCATCAGGCAGGTGCTATCTCTACTATTACTGCATAAGGAAGATGACTTTACACCCAAGGTGAGCATGGATCAACTGGCATCCGTTTGTGGCCCCTTAGCACTGCATTCTTGATGTTTCAACTACTTGGTACATTTTTGTTCATTTATAAAACACAGCTTTTGAGCTACTCTGTCTGTCATTTCAGCAGACTCAAGATCAACTCCAAAACATGGCTCCTTCTTTTTCAACCTCTTTTTTAATTGTCCCAGAATCCTTTTCTTATCATCTTGATTGTTTTTGAAATGTTATTAATTACATTTCACACCTTTATTTTACTTTCATAAAATACATAAAATTTTCTTCTTGTTTTTATTTATTTATTTTTATTTTATTTACTTCCATAATATTTCTTTTTAATAAAATAATTAATTTTCTTATTTACACACTCTTTATTTTACACACCTATACATATATTTCATGCATTCACATGTGTATTTTGAAGAGATGATCTTTATCTTTTTTTTTATAAATCTATTTATTTTTATTTATAATTGCGACTAAAATTTATGGTTGCTAATTCTACAATCATTAACCCTTTTTATTTACTTTGCCTTTTAAGATTTAATCATAAACTTCGATGATCTTATTTTATTATTCTCTTAACTTTAATAATTTTAAAATTTTAAAAAAGTTGACATTGGAAGTGAAAGATAAGGATCTTGGTTGCTTACCTTCTTTCACTTTCTTTAATTACCATAATTGGTTTTTTAATTAATTGCATTCCTCAACTGCCATTTTGATTTTTTTTAAAATTAAAACGAACTTAAAATAAATTTATTTTATTTTCTAAATTTATTATCCAATTCCTATTACTTAGTTTACATAAAACTCACATTTAATATTATGCTATATATTAAATGTACACATATGTGATTGTCAGTAATATCCCTCTTGATATTTCATAGGCAGTATGAAGAATTAATGAAATCAATGATTATCCTGAGATCTCCTAATTGTAAAGTTATTCTTATGATTATTGCCAATCTTAATTATCAAAAATAATAGGAATCAAAGTTTATCGGTAATTATATAACATATTAATTTAAGGAGTGATTGAATCAAAACTTAATACTTATAGATATGATGCATTGGATATTATTGTCAGCCATGAGTGTATGTAGATGCTTAATGAGAGCAGTATCAGGTTATTCTCATGCCATTGAACAGACATTCTTGTATTTGTTTAATGTTAGCAGGATGTGATCTGTTTAAAGTTAAAATATATTTAAAATCCGTCTTATTTTAGAAATGTTTAATCTTGTAAAGGTAAATCAGGATAAATAATAGCTTTACCTAAATTCAATTATTATAGCTAAAGAAAATGGTTGGGAAACAGTATGTCTGTTAATAGTGCCTAGACAGAATCTAAGTAGGGCCTAATGTAGGAGCTTAGCACCTCTGCTTAGAGTCATACTGCCTATAGACAGGCCACATTATATATATATATATATATATATAATGTGGCCTGTCTATATACCCATTACAATATATATATATATATATATATATATATATATTGTAATGGGATTGGGTGGGTGATATGTAATGGAAGGAAATGGACTGAACCTGGGGTGATGGAAAATTATCATCACTCCCAAGTCAACAATATTTCAAATATCAATAGTTTACAAAAATATCTATAAATAATATAGTATTTTATAAGAGCATGAGATTAGAGAATCTCAGTGATCATTGAAAGATCAGCTAGCTAACTCAGAAGAGCAACTAAAAACATGATTATTTATCAACCAGCATTATAAAGTAAATATCAGTATAAGTAAAATAATATTCATCATCAGTATTGATGGGAATAAACAAAACAGTACAATAAATCAACAGTCAACCTTGTGATTGGGTTGGAAATGGGTCTTCTGTAGACCAGGCTAACTACTGAGCCTTTTTCCAGCTTGGGCAATTATATAAACATAACTTGGATGCACCAGCTTAGTGCCCATCCATTAAAATACACAATAATCAGAAATCAAATCAATAATGCTGGGACATTTAAAACATGCTGATCATCATCAATGCTCAGGCCACTTGTATTGGCCAATTATAAACTTAACTCATAATATGGCTAAACTAAAATATAAAATAGCACATGGGCTTTAAAGAGCATCCTCTTTTGCACCAACCATGATGATGATTGGTCATCTATGGATGCCCAAAACACTAGAGACACATACCCATTTATATATTTATTCCGTGCACAAATCTAGCTCAGAGAACATAAAGCTTTATTACTGTATGTGAACAAGAGTTGATGGAAACAATTTTTAACAATTAAATACAAGTTTATTAATAACAAAAAAAAAAAAGAATGATATTTAAGGTATTATAAGATAGGGCTCTGATTTTGAAAAGTATACAAAATTATATACACAACTAAAGTTATTACATTGTTTTACAATATTTCTCAATTAGTTTCTATAACCGCATATATATCCATACACAGACGTGCATTTTACAATATACAAGGAATACATTTCAATTATTATAAAATAATTATATAAAAAAAAAAATTATGTTATACTTGACAAGCTTTCATTTATATACGCACACATACATGCGTGTGTGGGTAATTTCTAAACATATTTGACTTAACCTACAATAATACATGATTAAGCTTTTATATTACATTTCAAGTAATACAGATTTTTAAGCTAGGTTTACTAAAATGCATACATAGAATTGCACAGATTATTAGTGAATTTAATTTGTCAAACAATAAATAATTTTTACATAAAATTTACATATTTAATCAATAATTTAAAAAATCACTTTATCAACTTCTATTACAGCTTTCTTTATTCTTTTTTTTTAAAGTATAGTCAATTTTTGAGAAGTACTTGTTGGATTAATTACCAACATTTTTTAAATTTAAATTATAAAATCGTTGATTCTTTACTTTTTAGTTTTGTAGATCCACGCCACTTTTTTCTTTTTAATAAATGAAAGTTAATATCATTTTATAGAATCAAAAAAATATATATTAATTAAAATGTCTTTCTGCTTGATTAGTTAATGCTGATAAAGTAGGCAAAGTGAGATAGCAAAAGCGAATACATGAACTGCAACTCCCCATGCCATGATAAGCAGACAGTCAAGCTGGACCATCAGCATATGAAGCTCCATGACATCATGAGAAAATACCTCATTTTTAAGCACTGCCCCTTCTAAGTACCTATACAGATCATCCTCAAAAAGTAGTATCCAGAAAAAAAATAATAAAAGGCATTGAGCCAACCCTGTTCATCTCTGTGAGACTTAGGGGTATAACTGAGGTCTATTCATGAGACCAAGGCCTATTCATAATGCCTATATATATATTCACCACTTGACTACTCTGGGAGCTCAACATCTATGTCTAGACAGTGCCGAGCATATACTTCCTAGTGTCATGAACACACCACACCCAGAAAGCCTTGCTCAACTATACACTCACCATAAACATAAAAAGTACAAATTCACGCATCACTTTCAAAATGTAATTTTACTAATGAAATTATTTAAAAGTTTGTTATCATATATAACTTTACTCACCACAGCTGTATATATTTTTATCTGTTCTTCTCTGCCTTCAGACATGTCAGCATATATATAATTATTTATTCAGCAAGCTGGTTCTTTTGACACATTAAAAAAATATAATCCTGTTTTGTTGCAATCCATGTAAAACCTTGATCTATAGTTGGTCTGAGGATTATTTCAGGCAAGCAGCTGTCTTGGTTTGATAGATTTCAGGCTATGAATCTCAGCATAACAAATGGGTCATTTTCTCTATGTGAATTCAAACTTTTGTTAAGGAAACAGTCTACTATCTTGCCTTCTTACATCCTCATGGCAGTTCTCTTGATAATTATTCTAGATATCTTTGCAGCTAGCTTTACTGTGGCCATTTTCTTCCATAGTTACCAACACTCCACAAAATATTTTGGCCAACTTTACAGTTAGCTCTTCTGCTAAGTCTTACAAAACTGCCAGCAAAAAACTATTATCCAGACTGCTCTCTTCAAAATCATTATCCAAACTTTGCAGTTGGCCTAGTGGCCACTGCTTAAAATATTAAAAACTTTTTTGACCAACTCTTACAAAACTGCAAGCAGAACTAACTGATATTTTTAGCAGTATTTTATAACCTTGGTGGTCAGGTGATAAAAACATGGTGACTGTTTTCAATTAACTTTAATCCTTTCGAAAACAATCATGGAAATTCCTATCAAAGTGTGATATTCTGTTTTTACTTTAATCTTTTGAATTTGACCAAAGACGTGATAATCCTTTAGAATTCTTAATTGACAAAGATTTTTAATTACATAGTAGGAATGCAAATAAGCATTAATTAAAAAAATATTTTATACAAGTATTAATTAAAAGATTTTCAAAATAAATTATTCCTGTTTTTATTAATTTCAAAATCTGAATTACAAATATTATTTATCAGACATTTTTAAAATACTTATTTCACAATGAAAAGTTACTTTAAACCCAGAATTATTTAACCCTTTACTTATCATTATTTTATTTTAGAAAATATTGAAAAATATCTACAAAAATTTATTATGTGTTTATTTCTACTTTTCCTTTCAACTTTATATATATTTATGCATGCATACTATATTATTGGTGCTATGTAATCCAACTGGTTACAATATATATGCTTAATGTATTAATATTTTATTGGGTAACTAAATAATGTCACATATAACTAGATCTTGCATATATGAAGTGTAGAAAATCCCAATTGTTAAAATAAGTGAGATTAAACACTAAAAGTACTGCCACAAATATGAACAATATGACCAGAGATTGCTAAGAGAAGCTATAGAGATTTTTAAAAGTGCCAAAAGCATAAATGAAAGGTGTGAATTAAAGAAGATTAACAACATTTGGAAGAAGCTATTGGAAGAGAAAATAAATTTTAAAACTTCTCAACCAATAGAATTTAAATATGAGGAGAAAGAAAACGATAAAAACAATTTTAAATCTCACATGCATTTTTATGATTTGAGAAAGAGGATGCTCTGAGGAAGGTACTTGATATTGTACTGAAATGTCAGCATTTAGCTTTTTCACTACATGGAATATCCTGCAAATAGTAATAATAATATGACATATATATATATATATATATATATATTGTACCGAAATACATTGATATTTAATTAATTTTATGAGTCCCATGTTTTAAAATAATAAAAATTTAAAATTGAGAGAATAAAATGTAAAACTAAAAAGCGGGGGGGAGGGATTTATTATTAAATAAAATAAACTCTAAACACTTTTAAAAATAATCAGATTTTTTTGTTTAAAAAAGAAAAAAAAGTCTTGTAATAAAAAAATGATTTAGTATTCTTTAAATGAATTTATAATAAAATAATAAAGAGATTTCATTTTATCTTATAATAAAATAATTAAATATATGTGCATGTGTGTATGTATTTTTTAATAAAAAATAAAAGCAAAAGCTGATTTTATTTCACAAGACTAAAGATGCTGCTGCTAATAAAGTTTTCCATTGTTTAAAAGAGTAAAATATCTCCATTTTTGATCATTCTGGGTCTGACTTTCTCATTTTAATAAAATATTTCTTGAAGTAATAGCTCCAATAAATGTTGCATTGTTAAAACCAACATGGTGTGCAGTTGACTGAAGCCGCTCTATGCATTTAAGACCTGCAATTAGTTCGAAAAGTGATTATGTTTAAATAGACTAAATGAACAATGGAGTGCGGGTACACCAAACCAAACATGAAAATCATATCATGTCACAGGATCTACAGAGGAGTCATTTTACTGTTTCTCGATGACTTAAGAAATAATTCCATTATGCCATTTCCATCATATTAAAAAAATCCTAGGTAATTGTTTGACTTTGATATCTTAACAGTCCCCAGAGGAGTCATTTTACTGTTTCTCGATGACTTAAGAAATAATTCCATTATGCCATTTCCATCATATTAAAAAAATCCTAGGTAATTGTTTGACTTTGATATCTTAACAGTCCCAATTTATTCTTAAAATAAAAGAAAGACTTTATTAAAAGAATTTTGAACTTTATGAATTAAACTTAAAAAAAAGAATAAACTTTAAACTTCAAATGATAATATTTGTAATAATAAAAATAAGTAAAATCAGCTTCTATTATTAAATAATATTTTTGAAACAATGGCATGCACGTATGTGTGATTTGATTTTTTTTTTAAAAAAAAAAAAAGAGAAATTAAATATAATGTAATGTGTATAATTTATTTGCTAATGTAATATATTAAAATGCTTTATTTTAATCTTTAAAAAAGAAGTGTGTGTGTTTCATTATAAGATAAAACAATTAATTTATTTTAAATAAAAAGTATAAATATTTATTTTTCTTAATAAAAGTAGGAGAAAAAAAATTTAATTATTAATAATAGTACTTCAAAAAAGATTCGCTAAAATAAATATATAAATTTTTCAGCAGTCAGTATAATATTATGATTATGGTTTTAAAGGATTGAAGTAGTATTTTGAATGGTTCAGGAAATTATTTTAGTTTTTTTTTAAAAAGTAGTAGTAGCTTAGAGGGGGCATTTAAGATACCTTTTGTTTGTCTATTAGTGGGTAGTTGGAAACTGATTGAGTTAGTGGGGATTTTTCAGGTACCAAATTATGCTGATCAGATAGACATTCTAATTCTAACATAATTAGCTGTCGCCTAAGGGATTTTTCTTTCTTCTTTAAAAAATAAAATAAAGTGTTTATTTGGTCGGTGTATATCTAGTAGTCAAGTGTTGGGTGTTATTGGTAGTTTGCTACTGATGATAGTTGACACTTTACCTGAAAACCAACCACTTTCTGGAAGGAAAGTTTAGGAGGACAAAGTATAATAAAATATTAATTAATATTTTTTTTTGTTGATAGTTGTTGTTTCCCACATTTTTAATTAGTAATTTTTGTGGAAGTTCAGAGGCAGTTGGTTTATTTGGCACAACAATGTGGTGTGAAACTAGATGTTTTGAGTGGAAGAACCAACGGAAGTTGTAGTTTTGGTGTATGATTAAAAGTGATTTTCATGGATGTTAAAACATGGAAGCATAATCCTTAAGATAAAGAAAAAAATAAAGATCACTTAGAATGAGGAAGATAGATGAATATGAGGCATAAAATTAGAACTTAGTGGTCAGGAGTTGATTGTACCTACATTTTGAAATAGAGGGAAAAAATTTTTTTACATTGGATGAAGTTAAATAAATTGTTGGTGAAATGGAAACATTAAGCCAGGTTATAAAGATAAGAACTTTTTCAGGAAAAAGAAGGGAAATACCGAATAGACATTTAGAGTTTGGAGTCGGTTTTTTCCTGTAGTGAATTTAATGAAACAGTTAAGGTTAATATAGCCATTAGTTATATACAGGATGAGGCTGAAGTTTGGTAGGAGCCAATGGAAGTAAAACCAACAAGCTTTGAGAAGTACAAAAGAGTATTGCTGTCCAGTTATTGGGGGGAGGAGTGTCAGGAGGTGGGTAAGTGACAGGTAGAACAAGATAAATGGTGGATAGGAGAGACATTGAGCATGTTTTTCCGCAGACAAGTAGTGAAACTGAGAATCGTTACTGCATATAATTTGTCTGAGCAGCAAATTTTGAGAATAGTGAGGCGAGGTTTTTCAGAGAATATTCGACAAATAATAATGGTAAAGGACACTATAAAACAGACTGCAGAGATACTTATGACAATGGACAGTATTAGGTCATGTGTAGAAAATCAGAATAAAGAAAGGAAGGCTGAGAATATGTATATGCAAACAGAAAACTTGACACAGAATGAAGAGAAGGAAGAGTTGAGAATGGCATCCTATTCGTGCCCAAAAATAAAAGTAAAAATAGAAGGAAGAATTGTAGACATGTTGTTTGATTCAGGGAATCAGGTATCAGTGATTTCAAAAAAAAGTTTTGATGAAATAAGTTGGAGTAATTTGAAACTAAAAACTTTGCCACTAACGAATGTATATGTAATGTTGGCAAATGGGAAAAGAGCCAAACTAGCATTGGAACAAGCTTGGATAAGTATGAGTATAGCTGGGAAGATATATAATCACATTATGCTGGTTTTAGAAGGATTGATACATGATGTTATCTTGGAGTCAGACTTTATGGGTGAAGTTGGGTGCATGTTAGATTATGAGAAACGACAGGTGAAATTTAATAAGATGGAAATTCCAATTAATGTGTGTGAGGTAAAAAATGTTAAGGCTGATTGTGATGTAGAAAGTTCAAAAATAGAAATAGAGAAAAAAGTGTTGGAAGATGAACCAGGAAATGAGGATGGAAAACAGTTGAAAGAATGGTTGGCTACATATGAAAGTGTGTTTTCAGAAGTACCTGGAGTAAGGGAGGGATATGAGTATCGGATAAAACTTATGGAGAATCAACCATATCAAGCACTAACATATCCTATACCACATCAATATAGAAGTGCAGTGGAGGAACAACTAGAGAATATTTTAAAATGGGGAATTATTTCTAAATGCTCATCTCCATATAATAACCCGCTAATGACAGAACAAACAGGTGTTACTGACCTCATTGAAAAAATTAAAAGATTGAAGTGGAGTTGGGCTGGACATATTGCTAGAAGAGATGATAATAGATGGACAATTGAAATTTTAAACTGGATTCCAAGAGATTGTAAAAGACCCAGAAGGCGACCACATGTAAGATGGATGGATGAAATAAGAAAATGTGTAGGGGTGGTGTGGAGAAGAGAAGCTAAAGATCGGAGAAGATGGATTAAACTTGGAGAGACCTTCATCCTGCAGTGGATTGATAATGGTTGATAATGATGATGATGTTGATGAATGACAGTAAAAAAAATGGGTCTATTCATTTGTGTTTAGATGCATGGCAATTGAATAAAATCACAGTGTTAGATACTAATGCACCACCACTTATAAGTGAATTATTAATGAAGTTTCATAAAAAAAATATTTCTAACTTTTGATTTAACGGCCAGTTATTGGCAGGTCAAGCTGCATCCTAGGACCAGAAATACCCTGATTTCTGGTATAATGGACAGGCATATAATTTTAATCGAATTCCTTTCGGTTTGAAAAATAGCGAGGAAGGATTAATGTAATTCCTTGATCAAATATTATCCGATAAAATCAAAAACTTGATTACGATATACATGGATGATATCATTTTAGCATCAGAAAGTGTGGAAGAACATTTCGAACATTTGAAATTGTTATTTGATGAATGTAAAAATAAAGGAATTAAATTAAATTTAGGTAAAAGCCATTTAATGACTACAGAAGTTAAATTCTTGGGACACATAATTAGTGAACAAAGAATATCTCCAAATCCAGAGAAAATTCAAGCTATACAAAACTTTCCCAGGCCAACGAAAAAGAAAGACATCAAGTCTTTCCTTGGGTTGTGTAATTTTTTCAAACGATTTTATAAAAAATTTTCCTCAGATATGGAGCCTTTGTTGCAGTTATTAAAGAAAGATAAAAAATGGGCATGGGAAGAGCAACAAGAGGGCAGTTTTGAAAATGTAAAAAAAGGTTTTTTTAAGGGAAGTCATGTTGACATATCCAGATTTTGATAAACCATTTATAGTACTAATGGATAGTAGTGGAATCAGGTTGGGGGCTACATTATCTCAGATGCAAGATGATGGGAAGTATGAGATGCTTTCCTTTGTAAGTCATTTATTAAATGGGCCAGAGAAGAATTATACCATAACTGAGAGAGAGGCTTTAGCAATTGGGTGGGCTTTTAAAAAATTTAGGCAATATTTGATAGGATCGCAAGTGGTAGTGATCACTGATCACAGGAGCCTTGAGTTTCTCAATCATAGTTTTCTTACAAATAGTAGATTGATTTGATGGAGTCTGTTTTTGCAAGAGTTCGATTATAGGATACAGTATTGTCCAGGCAAAGACAATATGGTGGCAGATGCTTTAAGTCAATACCTGATAGAACATCAGACATGACATTTAAATTGTAATAATACATATGAAGCAACAGCAGAAATGCATCAAGGCAAAGAGATGGAATGTGGTTTGAAAAGGTTAAGAGAGTTACAAGAAAAAGATGCAGAACATAAACAAATAAAATACTATTTGCATCATCAATCTGTGAGTAGACCTATAAACAATACACTATGGAAAGATAGGAAACAATATTGTTTAAAAGATGGGCTTTTGCAGCATAAAGTGAAAGATAGTAAAGATACGTAAATTGTTTTGCCAATAGTTATGCGAAAACAAATGATTAAGTACATACATGAAAAGTACGAACATTATGGGGCAAATAAAATTGAAGGATGGATAAATAACTGGTTTTATTGGCCAAGTATGTATATGAGTATCTTAAACATCATTGAGGGGTGTATAGTGTGTGCAAAAACCAAACCTCCTAATATGTCAAATATGGGACCTTATAGACCGATATTTACATATCAGCCAAATAGTTACTGGCAATAGATTTTTATGGACCATTACCTCAATTTAATTGGAAGAAATATCTGTTTGTGACTTATGACATTTTTTCTAAGTTTGTGGCTATTTACCCGGTGGCGCAGGCTGATGCTAGACAGACTATAAAGGTCCTTGAACATCAACATTTTTGAGATGTGGGAATCCTAAGACAAATAATGTCAGATCATGGAATGCCTTTTATGTCTGACAAATGAAAAAGATGGGTGGAGCATCATAAGATAAGACATATACTCACTTCAATTCATAATCCACAATCCAACCTGTGCGAACGAGTAATGAGAGAACTGGGATGTTTATTTCATGTGTATTTACAGAATAATCATCATGGATGGGTGAAGGAGGCTATGAGAATAGCTGACATGATAAATTGGTCAAAAAATGAATCAACAGGATTCGAGCCCATTAATCTTCATCAAGGAAAGAATATTCCATATCCATTCAAAACTATTTTACCAGTTAAAGCACTGTATATTGACAAGAAGAAAGATGTTTATAAGGCATGCTATAGGCTTAGAAAGATGGGTAGTATAAGGTAAAAGAGACAAAGGAAGGTTATATATGTGTTTAAGTTGGGAGATGATGTTATGGTAAGGGTAAATTCAATAAGTCATCTGGAGAACAGAATATATAAAAAATTTCAACCAATATATGATGGGCCTTATAAGATCATAAAGGAATATGGAAATAATGCATTTGAAATTGCTCAAGGGTCAGAGAAAAAAAAAACGTTCAATGCTCGATCTTTACAATTACTAAAAAAATGAATAAATAAATAAATGTATAATGGGATTGAGATTATAGTGAATAGATAGGAATATACATGTACAGTTAAACAAATGTTAAATAAATAAAACTAGATGGTTTATAGGTTTAAATTCTGGGAAAACTAAAATGCTCAGAATGATATTTTAGTTTCAGAGGAGGGACAGAGATAATGTACCGAAATACATTGATATTTAATTAATTTTATGAGTCCCATGTTTTAAAATAATAAAAATTTAAAATTGAGAGAATAAAATGTAAAACTAAAGAGCAAGGGGGAAGGGAAATTTATTATTAAGTAAAATAAACCGTAAACACTTTTAAAAATAATAAGATTTTTTTGTTTAAAAAAGAAAAAAGTCTTGTAATAAAAAAATGATTTAATATTATTTAAATGAATATATAATAAAATAATAAAGAAATTTTGCTTTATCTTATAATAAAATAATTAAATATATGTGCATGTGTGTATGTAATTTTTAATAAAAAATAGAAGCAAAAGCTGATTTTATTTCATGAGACTAAAGATGCTGCTGCTAATAAAGTTTTCCATTGTTTAATACAGTATAAATATCTCAATTTTTGATCATTCTGGGTCTGGATTTCTTATTTTAATAAAATATTTCTTGAAGTAATATCTCCAAAAAATGTTGCATTGTTAAACCATCATGGTGTGCAGTTGATTGAAGCCACTCTATGCATTTAAGACCTGCAGTTAGTTCAAAAAGTGATCATGTTTAAATAGATTAAATGAACAATGGAGTGCGGGTATGCCAAACCAGCCACGAAAATCATACCATGTCACAGTATCTATGGAGGAGTCGATTTACTGTTTGTTGATGACTTAAGAAATAATTCCATTATGCTGTTTCTGTCATATTAAAAAATCTTAGGTAATTATTTGACTTTGATATCTTAACATCCCCGATTTCTTTTTAAAGTAAAAGATAGACTTTATTAAAAGAATTATGAACTTTATGAATTAAACTTAAAAAAAAGAATAAACTTTAAACTTCAAATGATAATATTTGTAATAATAAAAATAAGTAAAATCAGCTTCTATTATTAAATAATATTTTTGAAACAATGGCATGCACGTATGTATTTTTTTTAAAAAAAAAAGAAATAAAATATAATGTAATGTGTATAATTTATTTGCTAAAGTAATATATTAAAATGCTTTATTTTAATCTTTAAAAAAGAAGTGTGTGTGTTTCATTATAAGATAAAACGATTAATTTATTTTAAATTAAAAAAATCACAAATTATTTTTCTTAAAATATTTATGTTTATTTTGATACGTGTGGGTAAGTATAAATATTTATTTTTTTTAATAAAAGTAGGAGGAAAAAAATTTAATTATTAATAATAGTATTTCAGAAAAGATTCGCTAAGATAAATATATAAATGTTTCGGCAGTCAGTATAATATTATTATTATGGTTTTAAAGGATTGAAGTAGTATTTTGAATGGTTCAGGAAATTATTTTAGTTTTTTTTAAATAGAAGTAGTAGCTTAGAGGGGGCATTTAAGATACTTTTTGTTTGTCTATTAGTGGGTGGTTGGAAACTGATTGAGCTAGCCAGGAATTTTTCAGGTACCAATTATGCTGATCAGATAGACATGCTAATTCTAACGTAATTAGATGGCACCTAATGGATTTTTCTTTTTTCTTTAAATAATAAAATAAAGTCTTTATTTGGTTGGTTTATATTTGGTAGTCAAATGTTAGGTGTTATTGGTAGTTCACTACTGATGATAGTTGACACTTTACCTGAAAACCAACTACTTTCTGGAAGGGAAGTTTAGGAGGACAAAGTATAATAAAATATTAATTAATATTTTTTTTTGTCGATGGTTGTTGTTGTTTTTAATATTTTTAATTTTTGTGGAAGTTCATAGGTGGTTGGTTCAATATATATATATATATATATATATATATATATATATATATATATTATATATATATATATATATATATATATATATATATATATAACAAGACTTAATTTGTGCTTAATTTTTTGTACATCACTAATATGAATAAAATGATGATGGGACAAGAATAGGTTAACCATAATAAAATAATAATGTGTTATATAATTTCTTGAATCGATTATTGTGATACCATCAAGGCATCAATAAACACATACAGCAAGTAAAAATAAAGTGAAAGATTTCATATACAAAGAAATGGAAATGACACTGACAATAAAAGAAATTATGATTCTAATCTTTTCTTCTTCAAAATTATATGTTCACTATAGAAAACTAACTTTGTTTAAACAAGAGGTTTTGAATACCATATAAAATGGAGGCCTTCATTTAAATATGTTAATTTCATAAATATAATTAAAGCTTGGGATTAGAGGAGACAATAAAAACTTTTAACATAATTGGAATGAGGAAGTTTATTTGAATAATAGAACACATTTTAGAACATCATTTTAAACTTCTAAGAAGACAAATTAAAATAAACCATTTAACCAAATGTGAATACAGAAAAATAAATAATATATATATGTATATAGTAGAAATAACTTGATACTAAAAGAAAATACACCTATGTGTTTGAAAAGGAAGGTTTTTAATAAATTTGTTTTGCCAGTTCTTACTTATGGATCTGAGACTTGGACCCTTAATAGTAGAGCAATACAGAGACTTCAGACCACTCAAAGAAGTATGGAGAGATGCATGTTAGGAGTAACAAGAAGGGGTTGAAAATGCAATGTATGGG
This sequence comes from Epiperipatus broadwayi, assembly GCA_028023455.1. NCBI lineage: Eukaryota > Metazoa > Onychophora > Udeonychophora > Euonychophora > Peripatidae > Epiperipatus > Epiperipatus broadwayi. The sequence goes on from JAQFVV010006506.1 coordinate 425,112, forward strand.
TAAAAGAACAAACAGGTGTCACTGACCTCATTGAAAACATTAAAAGACTGAAGTGGAATTGGGCTGGACATATTTCAGAAGAGATGATAACAGAAGGACAATTGAAATTTTAAACTGGATTTCAAGAGATTGTAAAAGACCCAGAAAGAGACCACATGTGAGATGGATGGATGAAATAAGAAAGTTTGCAGGAGTAATGTGGAGAAGAGAATCTAAAGATAGGAAAAGATGGATTGAACTTGGAGAGACCATCCTGCCATGGATTGATAATGGTTGTTGATGATATATATTGTGACGACCACGTAAAGTCGTTGACACACATATATATTTATTAATAAAATTAGAAAGTAATAAAGGTGAAATAAATTAGCTAAGAAATTTTTTTTAAAAAAAGAAAGGAAGGAAAAGAAAAATTGAAATTCTAATGTCAAAATTACTGTGGATTGTGTAATAGTAAGAGAAGGGGAGGGGGGCTGCATAAATAAAGAAATGTGTCTCTTTCTCTCTGGTAAATCAAATGCTAGAAAGTTATTTTGTTTATTGTGGGAGAGGGGGGAAGGAAGCATAAAGAAATGCGTGTCTTCTCTCTCATTAAAAAAAAATATATATTATAACAAATTAAAATAAATGTAAAACGTAAATGTGAAAAAAATGAATGAATTGTAAACTTTAAATAAAATAAATGTAAGATGTGATATATATAAAAAGAAACAATATGGCCGTAGGTGTGAAAGTCTGTTGGACAAATTAAATTCCACGGACAAAGAAATGTTATCAATGGAAGATCTTTGCCTGATCTGTTAAATTAATTGGGACTTACATTCCAGCCACTAATTAAATAAAGAAACATAATGATAAGAATTGGTTGGAAATCTAAGTCTTAATTAAAAATTTGAAAAACAACGAACAAAGAAAGAGATTAATAAAATTACAATTTTTGTCTGGCATTGCTAGTAGAGACTTTAGAGAAGCAACAGCTAAAAGAAAATGGGAGAAGTGTGTGGCTAGTGGCGTTAAAGGGACGTGGGTTCGGATTCAAGCCGTCTCATCACTGACTCACAATGTAAGATCTTTGCCTGACCTGCTAGAGGGACCGCCGCTTCTGTAGCTGTCAATTGAAACTCAACCTAAAGAATCAACCAGCAAACTGGATGAAAATAACCCCACAAACTGAGGAAGTTAATCAAGAGTGCTCGGAAGAAATACCCATGGGACAATTACAACAAAGCCTAGGTAAAAGCATGCATGCATTTTCATTTATCTACTATTCATAACTAAATATAAAATTAATGATTTGATAAAATAGAACTCTATCTACAGGACTTTAAGAACTTTAATATTTGATTTGTTTCATATGTTACTATAACCATGTATTTATAAGTGTGTGTTTATTATTATTATTATTATAATGTAATTTTTTATATAAAGTGTGAATATTATTATTAAACATATTTGTCATTAAATTTCGTATCCTTGCTTTATTCTCCTATCACCAAGCTACGATGGGGGGCAAACTGTAAGTAGTGATTAAAGGGGCATACTGATTTGTTTAAGATATTCATGTGCTGCTTGTTCGTGTGAAATCCCAATTCTAAAAAATAAATAGCAAGCGCTGGACATTAGTTAAGTTTCTTTGAAATAGTTTGCGTTGTTCAGCAGCCGAGGGTATCTTGGTCGGGAAAAATAATGCCAAGATAATATGTACGTATTGCCTTGGGGTTCGATCAAGGGTATAGATATGAAATTAAGTTTGTATCTGTATTAGCTCTCTGCTTGTATTGTAATGGCGTTGGTTAAAATAATAAATAAGATAATAAAGAATCTAAGTTGTAAACAATAAATGCATAGAAATAAAAGTTATGAAAAGAATAAATGGATATAATAAATAAGTATAATATAGAATAAAATAATCAAAATAAATATAGTTGAAGGTACAAATAATTAATCAACCGTACGAATAACCATTTCCGGTATAATTGGGGGCCAGTCCGGGATATATTGTCAAGTTTACAAGTTCAGCCCATTTGAATTCGAGTATAACAAAATTAATAGTTTATTCAATAATTAATAAACAAATCAAAAAATCGCTTGGTGGTAGACAAAGCAAGAAATAAAATAAATATATTAGAGTGTAAAAGGAGAGAAAGAGAATGTAATATAACGTGGGAAGTTAGGTTGTAAATTGGAGACAGTTGCGGAGGGGTCTCAAAGGCAGGCATGGGTGAGTGATGATTAGTGAGTGAGACAGGGAGAGCCAAACAAACGTACCTAGTGTCCGTGAAATATAAAGTTAGTAAAGTCATATAATCCTATAAGGATAAGGTTAGATAGTAAAGCCATAGAATACAATATAAGTAATTAATTAGTGTGTGTGTGTTAAATAAATTTGATGCACACCAGATCAAAAATAACAATGGACGCTCTAGTGGGCGAAATAGGAAAAACCTCCGAAGAACTAATGGAACCGTCTGGAGAAATAGCTAATGAAAGGGAAATAGAAATTAGCGAAAGAATGGAGACAGTGGGGGATGATAAAAATAAAATAGAATGCTATAACATAAGGGATATGTTCATGAAATTAATGGAAGGCCAGCAAAGGTTGTTTATGGAAATGAGGGAAATAGGTGAAAGAAATAGTAGGAAGATAGAAGAGTTGGGCGAACGACACAGTAAGGATTTTAGCAAAAAAATTGGAGAAGTGAAGGAAAAATGTGAACAAACCTCAGACCAAATGAAGGTTGCAAATGAAAGGCTGGATCACCAGGAGGTACTACTGGAGAAAATAGAGCAATGGGAGGAAATTGAAGGAATAAAAAATGAAAACAGAAAGGTTATAGAAAGCATACAACTAGAGGTAACTCAGTTAGCGAACACACTTGAGAGGATAGAAGTGAGAGTAGAAAGGGGTGAGAATAAAATAGAAAATATAACAGAGATAATAAGCACTGACAGTAAAGAGCAAGAAAGCACGAGCAAGTGCTTGCAAATAAATAGCGACAGTAACAATGCGCAGCAAATGCTTATAGGCCCAGAAAGAAAGACTGTCGGACAGGTTACTGAGTCGCTAAATGCGTTTGATAGCACTAGGCCTAATTACAAGATGGAGGATCGGGGATTTAAACCCCAGCCCAACGATTCGCACGTAGGGAGAATGCAATACAATCCGCATCGCAATTATTGGGAAGGAAACCAGGCATTTCTTTATAGATCAGAAAGGGCTTAAATGTCTGAACAGACCGGAAAAAGTTCAGACCTCAATTATCCATATGAGCAAGCCTTCCATAGAGGACATCGGAACAGTGTTCCAGGTCCCAGCACAAGGGGATATAAATATAGTAGAAAAAATGATAAGAAACCTCCAGACAAAAACTAAGCCAAAAGAAATAAACGGACGGAAATGTCGGTTCAGTGAAACGGATAACGTCATGGGATCACGAGAAATAAAGTTAATTTTTTTTTAAAATATATGACAGGTGGGGCAAATTGTCTCACGACAAAAATCAAAGTAACTTTAATAAACAAAAAAAAAGAGTAGTGTTCACGGAGTGAAATTAATGATGAACTTAATTAATGAGTATTTATGTGCAGACAAGCACAACAAGACAATGTAAATAAAAGTAATAACAAAAAAAAAGAAAAGAAATCTATAAATAGTTTATTCGTATCACAATCTGTCAGTTATAAATGCAGATATAATTGACAAGTAAATAAAAGTAAAAATAAAATAAGAATTGTTTAGGCTCATTAAAGAGCCATTTAATAATTAATAAAATAAACTAAATGAACAACAGTGATAATGCTTAAATGATAGATATCACTGATAGGTGTATGAGGTTGCAGATTGAGGCATATATGTGTGTGTGTATGCATTACGTTGGGTCATATTTTGAGCTTGATTCAGCCATCTCTTCGCACTTTAGATTCTCATGGCTCTCAGTGGTTAAACTTTTTAATGAAGTGCCAGTAAGAATCCTGGACTCATTGTATAATAAGAATTAGTGTCTCAATATAATAAGAATTAGGGTCTCAAAATAAGTAAATGAATAATAAGAATTAGTGTCTCAAAATAAATAAATGAAGAAATAAGAATTAGTGCCTTGAATAAAATAAATAAAGAATAAGAATTTGTGGTTTGCGCAAGATGAGCAGGCAGTAGAAATATCCTGCTGTTCACACGCTTTAAACCCTGTTATGTTTTTTTGTTTTGATAGAGTTAAGTTATGCCATGGTCTCGTATGCGTAGAGATTAAATTGGTTGATCAGCCAAAATCAATCGGAAAGAATTGTGTAGCTTTACCTAGCTGTCTCTCTGCAGTCATCCTCATCATCATTATCACTTGTCATGACAGAGTGGGGAAGTATGTAATAAAAGCAGAAGTAAGAGTTGAAAGCAAAGAATTAAAATAGGCTCTCATCTCAGAATAAGATTTGACCCGATTTTAATTCTCAAAAACGGGCGGAGTGTAATGTGACGACCACGTAAAGTCGTCGACACACATATATATTTATTAATAAAATTAGAAAGTAATAAAGGTGAAATAAATTAGCTAAGAAATTTTTTTTAAAAAAAGAAAGGAAGGAAAAGAAAAATTGAAATTCTAATGTCAAAATTACTGTGGATTGTGTAATAGTAAGAGAAGGGGAGGGGGGGCTGCATAAATAAAGAAATGTGTCTCTTTCTCTCTGGTAAATCAAATGCTAGAAAGTTATTTTGTTTATTGTGGGAGAGGGGAAAAGGAAGCATAAAGAAATGCGTGTCTTTTCTCTCATTAAAAAAAAAATATATTATAACAAATTAAAATAAATGTAAAACGTAAATGTGAAAAAAATGAATGAATTGTAAACTTTAAATAAAATAAATGTAAGATGTGATATATATAAAAAGAAACAATATGGCCGTAGGTGTGAAAGTCTGTTGGACAAATTAAATTCCACGGACAAAGAAATGTTATCAACGGAAGATCTTTGCCTGATCTGTTAAATTAATTGGGACTTACATTCCAGCCACTAATTAAATAAAGAAACATAATGATAAGAATTGGTTGGAAATCTAAGTCTTAATTAAAAATTTGAAAAACAACGAACAAAGAAAGAGATTAATAAAATTACAATTTTTGTCTGGCATTGCTAGTAGAGACTTTAGAGAAGCAACAGCTAAAAGAAAATGGGAGAAGTGTGTGGCTAGTGGCGTTAAAGGGATGTGGGTTCGGATTCAAGCCGTCTCATCACTGACTCACAATGTAAGATCTTTGCCTGACCTGCTAGAGGGATCGCCGCTTCTGTAGCTGTCAATTGAAACTCAACCTAAAGAATCAACCAGCAAACTGGATGAAAATAACCCCACAAACTGAGGAAGTTAATCAAGAGTGCTCGGAAGAAATACCCATGTGACAATTACAACAAAGCCTAGGTAAAAGCATGCATGCATTTTCATTTATCTACTATTCATAACTAAATATAAAATTAATGATTCGATAAAATAGAACTCTATCTACAGGACTTTAAGAACTTTAATATTTGATTTGTTTCATATGTTACTATAACCATGTATTTATAAGTGTGTGTTTATTATTATTATTATTATTATTATTATAATGTAATTTTTTATATAAAGTGTGAATATTATTATTAAACATATTTGTCATTAAATTTCGTATCCTTGCTTTATTCTCCTATCACCAAGCTACGACAGGGAGGAAACTGTAAGTAGTGATTAAAGGGGCATACTGATTTGTTTAAGATATTCATGTGCTGCTTGTTCGTGCGAAATCCCAATTCTAAAAAATAAATAGCAAGCGCTGGACATTAGTTAAGTTTCTTTGAAATAGTTTGCATTGTTCAGCAGCCGAAGCTATCTTGGTCGGGAAAAATAACGCCAAGATAATATGTACGTATTGCCTTGGGGTTCGATCAAGAGTACAGATATAAAATTAAGTTTGTATCTGTATTAGCTCTCTGCTTGTATTGTAACAGCGTTGGTTAAAATAATAAATAAGATAATAAAGAATCTAAGTTGTAAACAATAAATGGATAGAAATAAAAGTTATGAAAAGAATAAATGGATATAATAAATAAGTATAATATAGAATAAAATAATCGAAATAAATATAGTTGAAGGTACAAATAATTAATCAACCGTACGAATAACCATTTCCGGTATAATATATATATATTGTGTCAGGCACGATTGATATGACCAAGCACAAGACAATGTTAAATAAATTAGTGGCCTAAAATACAAAAAAGCCATTAAATGGGAGGAGGGTATACGATTTATATAATCAAACATATTATAAATTAAGAGAAAGAACTGTGGCTATATCATAATCTCTCCCACATATATGAGTAAAGCCAATATTTAAAGGCTTAGAAATATATATTTGTAATTTTGATTTTTGTATTTTTTATTAAAGAAAAAGAAACTCCAAGATGCATTTATAATTCTACATTTTTTTTGTTTTTAAATAAATGCTAAGACATTTATTTACAATTTGTGATTCTGTATTTTTTTGAGTGATTATGAAGTAAATGTAAAAAAGAAAATTCAAAATGTTATCATTTAAAAACAATTTCGAAATTGACGTTTTAATGGTTATTTTTCTCTTCATTCGCATTTGAGCAAGAGAGGGGGATATTGTCTTAAATTTAAAAAAAGCCTAAAGGTATTTTTGTTTCCTGTCCATTCTAAAATAATTTCAACTGGACAAAAAGAACTTGCTTAAGCTTGTGATAATGCTGGGAGAGAGGAATGTCCAATTTAAGTGAAATGTTTTTTTAACTTCAATTGTGTACAAATAATTACTGAAAAGAAAAAAATATGTTATCATACATTAAAATTTTCATTAATGATATTGTAGTCTGAATGCAAATAGAAAACTAATTGGAAATAAAATTATTGAGAGCACTTAGGCGATTGCTTTGGAATGTTTTATGAATTTTCTTAACCAATTAGTAAAACCAAAAAGAGATTTAATTTTTCTTTCTTGGATGGGGTACAAGAATTGAAAGGGTATTGAGTGGAGATATATATATATATCTGTCCTGAAGTTGTGAGAGGGAGTTCATTTTTGTATTTGGAATGCAAATCTTATTGGGAGCCTAATTCTAATTTTAATGTTAATCTAAAGCTGTCTATGAAACCATTCAAAGTCTTTCAACCTTTCGATTAATCATGCTGTTTCTGAATAATTCTAATCCATGGAATTTATTCTAATTCAAATTCTTTCAATCATTCTGAACCAATGTTTTTAATTCATGCAGTCACTCAAATAACTAGTGAGCCATTTGACCAGGTAACCAGTCAGCAGTCAATGATGTAAACATCAGGCAATTAAGTGGTGTAGAGTGAAACAGTAAGATTTGCATTCGAAGTTTAAGTTTCACCTTTTCTATTGTCTCTGACCCACCACTCTATCCTACCCAAATTTAAGCTTTTTTGATATTGAATTGTGTGTATAATAATATTAAAAATGTATCAGTATATGTAAAATCCACCATAAACACACACACATTTCGATAACAAATTTAAAAGCAATAAATGGTATACTTTGTATTTCTTTTTTAGTTATATAAAAAAATATAATTTTAACCATTTATTTTAAATTATAAAGTTCATTATTTATTACTGTGTTTAAATTTCGTATTTAGTAATAATTTTAGAAATTGATTGTAATTTAATTAAAAGTAAAAATAATCGTATGTTCCCTTTTATGTTTGAAATTTTAAAAGTAATGGTTGGTGAGAGATAATAGATTAATTAAAAAGAAAAATTCCCTAAAATCTATTTACAAAAATGTAAAGTAAAATTAAATGTGAACAATAGAAATGCAGCTTTCTAAATAAATAAACTTACATTGATTATCCTCAGGGCAAATAAGTGAATCCAAAAATAAAATATAACAAACAGTGAAAAGATAAGATCAAGAAAGGAGGACATTTTAAACTTTCCTAGAACTTTTAGTTGAACTTTAACTGTGCTCTCAATCAGTTGAGAGTCTCCAGAAGTCATAAATTAATTTACCTACCACAGTATGGTCAAGTCAAAAGCACCCAGACTATTCTCCTTCCAGGAGATGGTCGATTGGGGGTTGTTAATCTCTGCATATACCCTCCATATTGTCAACCATGAAGATCTGCTGCCCAAACAACTAGAAAGCTGCTGCTGCTGTTCAAATCAATGAATAATCTAAATGCTGGAAAGAACTGCTACTTCTGAAATCATGAACAATTTGCTATTGACTACTTAATTTAAAAACCTCATAAAATAGGTACCTGTACTACCCAAGCTCTAGAGTACTCTAAATTAATAATCACACTATAGCTCATTCTCTATATAACTTGTAAACTATAACTTGTAAAACTATATTTTGTAAACTATGAAATTAATTATTAATGGCTTATGTAAATTTCTTTAATAATCTAGCTTGCCTAATTCTATCTTTTCTTGGGTATGTATTTCTAAATTTTACATTTTATTATCTAATTATAGCATGCTCATAAGATTTCTGACCAGATCTCACCAAATTCAAAGATAGATTTTAATCAATACGGTTTCCATTTTGTCTAGCAACCTATTAATATATTTTGTTATACATTGCTGTTCACTGGTCAGCTCGGAAATCTCCATAATTTTCTAAATATAAATCCATGATTTCTTGAAACAGTGGATGCATATCTTGCAAATCCTCATTAACATTTACTTCTCTAAATTACTTAATATTTTCATACAAATTGACACGCATTCAATGCTTAATTTTTGTAATGCAGGAATCTACTACTTATCAAATGGCTGACATATTAGTTATTAATACCCACCCAGATTACCTATTGTTTTATATTTTATTAAGTTTTTAAGTAATAATTCCATAAATTGCATTTCTTTGAGATTCAAAAAAGTTCTTTATTAAATGTTGATGAAGTAGGGCCAAGTTATAAAATATATTAAATCTTAGCAAAATAGTCTGTATATTATATATGTGTTACATTTTAGAGATGCGATGACCTATTATAAGCCTTTGATACTCTAGATTCTTTAGGATTTAAATTAATCCCAGTCATCTTACACAAGTGGACAAATAAATGTCCCATAGGGCTTGATGACCATCATGCAATTAGGAAGTAATCGTGGCATGAACTACTTGCCCCTAATTATGCTTATGTGACATCTTACCTCTTTAGGCCTATGGCAAATGCCAGCCCATTGTTATAAACTTATCCACAGCTCTGCAGTTTTAATATACTGCCACCTTCATATCGCCTCTCTAGACGTACCATGTGTTTCTTTTTATTAACATTATTATTCAATGTATAATTCCATCTCTGTATTAGTGACATAACTCACTCTCAAATAAATGTGTGTCCATATTAATATATAAATATATTTGTTAATTAAATAAATATATGTCCACCACTATGATTAATCCTACTTTAGACTCTTGCATTGCAAAGGTATAAATCCTCGATGGCATGCCCTTGAAATACTTGCTCGAGCATTTTAGGTAGCTAGATTATGTCAGCCAAATAAATATATTTCTCTATAAAATATGATAGTATCGGAAACACCGCTACTGAGATTTAAAGATAACCAAATATTATTGATAAGATGATTTGGTATGAAATATTTAAAATAAATAAATGTATCTGTTTAATATATAACAGTATTGAAAAATCCCATTACTGAGATTTTAAATAATCAAATATTATTAGTTAAATGATTTATTCCAAAATATTCTAAATAAATAATTTTAAACTATACATCTGCCATTACATCTTTATTTATTCGATACCCATTTAATAAAATAATTCCTCAATTCTGTAAAATATAAATGTTTAATATTAGTATTATTATTGGCTAACTTGAAAATAAATTCTTGAATCTTGCATATCCCTGACCATCATGCCTAAAGAAATATTTACTAATGTCACATCAGATGCATTGTTTTGTAGATTGTATTGTGGAACTGATAAACTATGTTCCAACTTAGTATGGGTGGCTTCACTACTTAGATGGTGCTGCAGCTCTGTGTGGTGGTCGATTTCTGCATTATGTTAGCGAACCAAATGAATCTGACTGTTACAAGAGTAAACATCAAACAGTTATCTAGCTAACTATTGGAAAGCTAAATGATGAGCAGATGATTATTGCACCAGTTATTCACTTAATGTCAAGAGAAATTCAAATTGTGACATACCAGTGGGGCCAATAATTAACCTGGAGCTTGTAAGACAAGAAAATACTGGGGCCAATAATTAACCTGGAGCTTCTATGACAAGAAAATACTGTCTATAGTGCATAACCCTTGTTCAGCAGAAAGAAAACACAAAATCCTACTTAAATATGCTAACCAAGTATGATATCACCTGTAGAATGATTATGGAGTAGAAGCCCACTTCAGTGCATCTTCCCAGCTTCTCTCCTACCATCAAAAAAAATTGTAAACACCAAGATTCAAACACCAAGCCATGATGATGAATTCCATGATATTGTGCTGCATTCAAGTCCAGCCCTTGTCAGTAGATAAATAGATGTATAGCCCACTCAAAACCCAGAGAAGGGTGAAGCTTATAGACTTTATCAGGTACACTACTTTGTTTTTTGTTTGTTTATCTTATTTTAAATTTATAAACAAAGCAATAATCTCCATACAGTAGTGTTTCTTGTGCTAAACAGAGTAATCTATGGATGCCAGAAGGATTGTGCATAAAATTCCTATCAAATGCCTACTCATTCAATATCCTCAGACTAGTTTTAGGCTTGTGTGGCATTCATCAGAGAGAAGCTTTGGATCTGAGAGCACTGCATCCAGAACTTAGGATTTAATGCAACCCTCCAGCAACCAGCTTTTATCTCTACTTAACTACAAAACTATGAGAATAAAATTTAAAAACACAAACAATATTTTTAATCTAAGCTCAATAGCTTATATAGTCATATGGGTCTGAACTCAGTTCAGCACCCATACATTTTGGTGTCTTTGGCTCTTTAACAACCATAGCCACCACTATGCTATTAGGGAAGATTGGTGTTAAACCATTAAGCATCACATGATCACCTCTCTTATACTAGCACATAACTGTTTATAAACAAAGCAAAACTCTCCATACAGTAGTGCCACCTGTGCTAAGCAGAGTTATCAATGGATGCCAGAAGGCTTGTACATAAAACCACTATCTAATTTCTACTCATCCAATATCCCCAGACTAGTTTCTGGCTTGTGGCCTGCGTCAGTGAGGAGCTTTGCTTGAAAATATTTTTTGGGTTTTCAATTTCATTCTCATAGTTTTGTAGTTAAGTAGAGATAACAGGTGGTTGCTGGAGGGTTGCATTAGATCCTAACATCTGGATGCAGTGCTTTCAGATCCAAAGTTTCTCACTAACAAAGGCCACAAGCCAAAAACTAGTCTGGGGATATTGGATTAATAGGCATTAGATAGGGATTTTATGCATAAGCCTTCTGGCATCCATTGATTACTCTGTTGGCACAGGTGGCACAACTGTATGGAGAGTTTTGCTTTGTTTATAAACAGTTATGTGCTAGTATAAGAGAGGTGATCATGTGATGCTTAATGGTTTAACACCAATCATGCCTAATAGGATAGTGGTGGCTATGGTTGTTAAAGAGCCAAAGGCACCAAAATATATGGGTGCTGAATTGAGTTCTGATCCATATGACTATATAAGGTATTGAGATTAGATTGAAAATATTTATTTGTTTTTCACTTTCATTCTCATAGTTTTGTAGGTAAGTAAAGATAAAAGGTGGTTGCTGGAGGGTTGCATTAGATCTTAAGATATGGATGCAGTGCTCTCAGATCCAAAGCTTCTCACTGATGAAGGCACAAGCCAGAAACTAGTCTGTGGATATTGGATGAGTAAGCATTAGATAGGGGACTTTATGCACAAGCCTTCTGGCATCCGTTGATTACCCTGTTTAGCACACATGGCACTACTGTATGGAGAGTTTTGCTCTGTTTATTAACAGTTATGTGCTAGTATAAGAGAGGTGATCATGTGATGTTATTTTAAATTTAATACATGTAACTTCATAAATATATAACTCGTGTACTTACGCATATCAATACACCTTTTATGTAACTCATTATTTTTTGTTGGCTTCATGCATGTGTGTGTGGGTCTATAATCCACAAACCACTATCTTTCATGTATTAGTTATTTAATCCATTTTTTATTAAGAAAGTAATTTTCCTTTATTTATTCTAATGTTTGCTTTATTAAACATTTCTTTTATGATTATATTCCTTATTTAATTAAAATGATTTATATAGTTAGTAATATTTGTGTTGTATATTAATTCAACCTCAGAATGTTAGTTTTATTATTATCATATTATAAATGATATGGGATAATGGTCTAATAAAAGTTTTATCATAGAATTCTGAAAATGACTACTGCTATATATTGTTTTTTGCTTTGTCATTTACTTTCTCTGACCAAATAATTAATTAATTGTGTGAGTTTTCCAATCCCCATTTCTTTAACTGAGAAGAGAGTATGCTGAGCTAGCAAATGGGACATCATCTTACTGGATCTTAAATCTTTATTATCATGAGAATAATTGTTTATTAGTTTTTTTTTGAATAATTATTTATCTTCATATATGCCCAATAATAATTGAACTTGCATATTATCCTTTAATCAGAATGAGAATTAATTTTTCTTCTGGGAGTGGTGCGAGGGTTGGTTTAAAATCATCCCCCAAAGATATGTAAAAATCAATCTTTTTAAAAGTATCTTTTGTGTCTGTAATAATATTATGCTAAAGCATTTAAATTTTTCATTATTCCAGCATGTTGCCATATTTCCTTTCATGTTCGATTTGTGCACATGCTTATATCAATGGAACAAGTAGATGATTGGTACAGATGAAAATTTTGGTGCCAAACATGTTGGGCCTGATTTAAAGTGGCCAGTATAGGAAAAACACAGATGCTAAACATAACTAAAGAAAATAGAAAGTCTCACAAAATCTCAAAAGTAGAGACAAGATTTTTAAAAAAAAAAAATAGAGAAAAGAGTTTCCGATTATGAATCTTAATAATTAAGAATTTTAAACTTTGTTTTGTTTTTGAAGCGACCTTTGTCACTACAATATTATTGGTTTAGATTGTTTTTGCTGTATATAAATATTTACAATAAAAATAAATTTAAAAAGTTAGATAAATAAAATGTTGCAGAAAAAATATACAATAGTATACAAAAATAAACTACGTATTGTATAAAAACAGGTGGTGGACTTCAGAAATAAAGATTTTTTTTGTAAAAAGAGAAAAGGTAAAAAAAATCTTTATTGAATAATGTAGAATTGTGAAATTTCATGATAGGAAATTTGGTTTTTGATGGTATGTAACAGTTAGAATCATAATACTATTCAGGATCAATTTCTTTTTTGCTTTGTCTTGACAATTTCAATATATGTACAATTTAATTTTTGCATGATTTTTATATATTTTATTATTGTTGTTTGAAGATTGATCTCAGAATAAGTTTATTATTTATAGTCAATAAAAGCATAAGAGAAATATAACACAGAAGGGTAAAATAAATGATGGTAGGGATAAGGAAAGCTCAGTGTGGCATGCGCTGAATAATTTTATGAAAAAAAAAAGAAAGAAAAAATAAGTGAATAAAAGTAGCATTAAACCATAGTATTAATAAGTAATCACATAAAATATAGCTAAATGGGTAAATGGTGGAAATAAGCCAGCCTAAAATATCCAGAAGTGGAATAGAGGCAGCCATGGAGCTGCAAAGTGAAGGAAAACCCATGGAGCTGCAAAGTGAAGGAAAACCCATGAGGGAAAAAAACCTGGTGACAATGATGGAAAGGTTTATCAATATCATGAGACTAACCCTCAACCAGATGTCAAGTGAAAAAAAATATGATAAAGGAAATGTCAAACAAAATAAAAGAGAGATTGCAATAAAGGTGAATACCTTCAACAAAGTAATAAAGAGTGGTCAGAAAAGGAGACAAAACAACAAGAGTATAACCATAGCAAGACTAAAAAGAAGAGAAAAAGAAAAGACATGAAAAAAGACAATAACAGGGAAAGAAATGGCAAACCTAGTATGGTCATGGAAAGATAGAGTATTGTACTATGCTCTGCAGAACTGTCCTAAGATAATAGTTTTGCTAGAAGGGATTAAGGGAAAAGCCTTATTGGACACAGGGAGTCAAATCTTTGTGATATCAGAGGAATTATACCAGTGCATATTAAAAAAAATCCAGAAGTCGAGATCCTTCATTGAAACTCACCCAAGTAACACTAGCAAACAATTGCAAAGTGAAACTTGTGCCGATACAAATCTGGCTGCCATTAGAAATCAATGGTAAAGTGACCTCCCCTGTGTTTCTAACAATGGACAGTTTAATCAATGAGGTGGTACTTGTTTCAGACTGCTTGACTATGAAAAGGGACTTGTCATGTGCAATGGCCAAGAAATCAAATTTTACCCCCTCAGCTATATCATGAAAAGGGGACATGTTGCCTTCACCAGGCTAATACCAGATATGCTTATAAAAAGGGTGAATGAAATGAGATCAATCTCTGTGGAGGGCAGAGAAAGAATGAAAAAATCTCAGGATCATTGGAGGGTACCAACAAAAAATTAAACTGAAAATAAAGAACCATTCCAAGTATGATCATACCCTATATTTCATCAGTTCAAAGAGGTGGAAAAGCAATTGGAGCAGATGTTGGAATGGGAAATCATTGAAAAATGTTCTTCTCCTTATTACAATCCCCTAGTTATTGTAAGAAAAAATTGAGCCATCCAGCTATATTTAGATGCCCATAAACTCAATAGGGCCACAATACCTGATTGTATTATCCCTCCACCCATGCATGATTTATTAATGAAGTCTAAAGAAAAACAAGTCTTTTAAATGTTTGATTTGACCACCAGTTATTGGCAAATCTAACTGCAACCAGCAGACCATTAGTACACAGCTTTTAGATATGGAAGGTATTCCTATCAATTTAATTGAATGCCCTTTGGTTTGGTCAACAGTGGAACTGGCTTGCTAAGATGCCTGAACCAAGTTTTGTGAGTGGAAACAAAGAAAATCCTAACTATGTATGTGTATGATGTAGTTGTGGTATCCCCATCAGTGGAGGAGCATCTCCAGCAGTTGAAATTATTCTTTGGAGAGTGCAGGGAAAAGGAGATTAAAATAAACATGAAGAAAGTTGCCTGAACCAAGTTTTGTGAGTGGAAACAAATAAAATTCTAACTATGTATGTGTATGATGTAGTTGTGGTAGCCCCATCGATGGAGGAGCATCTCCAGCAGTTGGAATTATTTTTTGGAGAGTGCAGGAAAAAGGATATTAAAATAAACATGAAGAAAAGTGTGTTCATATCAGAAAAGATTGAATTCCTGGGTCATCTTGTGGGCCAGATAGGGATCAAACCCCATCCTGATAAAGGCCATCACCAAATTTCCTGTGCCTAAAACTAAACACCAGATTCAGTCATTCTTGGGAATGTGTAATTTTTACAACAGGTTATGTGAGAAATTTGCCAACCAAATGGAACCTCTTTTGAAGCTGCTCAGAATGAAAACAAAATGGAACTGGAATGCAGATTAATAAGAAGCCTTCAAAAGAGTCAAGATGACCTTTATAAAACAGGTAGTACTCACATATCCACACTTCGGCAAACCATTTTTACTTCAAACTGATAGTAGTGGGTATGGGCTAGATTTTACCATCTCAGATCCAGCCAGATGGGAGAATAGGGATGTTGTATTTCATAAGCCATTTATTGAAGAAGCCTGAAATCAATTACACCATCACTGAGAAAGAGACTCTAGTCATCAGATGGGCTTTTTAAAAATTTCAGCCCATGTTGTTGGGATCTGAGATGGTGGTGATCACCAACTTTGGAGTTCCTCAACCATAGTTATCTCACTAACAGCCATCTTGTGAGATGGAGTCTGTTGCTTCAGGAGTTCAACTACATGATTCAATACTGTAAAGGGGGAGCAAAAATGTAGTTGCTGACATTTTAAGTCACCATCTGGTGCTCATCCTCAATGGCATTTAAAGAGCAGAAACTCGCTCAGACAACTGTACAGCAATGGGACAATGCAGGTTTGAACCAAATTATAATGCAGTGTCAGAATGAAACTCTAAGAGATGTGTTAATATCCAAAAGGACCATGCAAAGATACAAACAGGTGGAGGAAATACTTCATTATCAAATTCAAGAGGGAAAAGTTGAATGGAAGGTCGTGATACCAATAAAGATGAGACACTCTCTCATCTAATATATACATTGTTTATATGGGCATTATGAAACTCCAGAGACAGAATATTGCTTCAGGCACTGGTTTTATTGGACATGGATCCACCAGGAAATAATGTACATGATGAGCAAGTGTGAAATCTGCCAGAGGGCAAAACCACCCAACAAAAAATACATGAACCCCATGAAGTCAAAACTCAAGGGAGATAATGGCCATCGATTTTTATGGTCCTCTGACCCCCTCCAATCGAAAAAGATACTTGTTGGTGGCCTATGACTTTTTTCCCCAAATTTATAGCTGCTTATCCATTATCTATGATCACTATGTGAGAAACTATTAAAGTACTGCACACTCTGCACTTCCTGTGAGTCAGGAAACCTGAGACTATTCTATAAGATCATGGGATACCCTTCATATTAGAAGAGTGGAATCAGTGGACAAATAAACAGGGGATCAAACATGTACTCATGTCCATCAGTAACCTCCAATCAAACCCCCGTGAGTGGTTTATGCAGGAGCTAGAGAAACCATTTTGTACATATCTACTAAACAACCATAGAGGATGGGTTAAGCAGTTACCTTGAGTACTCGATATTATTATTTGGTCAATTAATGAATCCACAGGATTGCATCTGCACTTCAGAAAACTAGCCCCTAAGTTGTTTAAGATGAAATTACCTGAAAGAAATATGTAAAACTGTGGACATGGAAGCAGACAGAAAAGAGGCTTATGCCCAAATGCAGCATATGAGCACTAGAAGAAAGAAATTGAAAGGTGCATCAAAGCATCAATTCAAAATAAAGGATAGTATGATGGTTAAGACTCCCCATGAAGTATGCCAGAGAAATTTCGGTTTAAAAAATTCTGTAACCTTTACAAAGATTCTTTTGAAATTGTGAAACACAGTGGAAATAATGCTTTCCGGATTAAGATAGAGCAAGGCATCAAGGGCACTTACAATGTGAATGACTTGAAACCCATGTTATAAAATTTAATTTTTTGAAAAATGTGGTTAATGACAAAGACATTAAATAATAAACTCCATTTAAATGTCTCATGTCAGAAAGGATATTGTGCCAGGCATGATTGATATGGCCAAGCACAAGATAATGTTAAATAAATTAATAGCCTAAAATACATAAAAAGCCATTAAGTGGAGGTATATATGATTTATATAATCAAACTTATTATAAATTAAGAGAGAACTGTGGCTATATCATAATCTCATACACATATATGAGTAAAGCTAATATTTAAAGGCTTAAAAATATGTATTTGCAATTTTGATTTTTGTGTTTTTTTTTAAAAGAAAAAGAAACTCCAAGATGTATTTATAATTTTAAATTTTTTTTTTGTTTGTTAAAGAAGCACTAAGATGTTTATTTACAATTTGTGATTCTGTATTATTTTTGACTGTTTACAAAGTAAATGTAAAAAGGAAAATTCAAAATATCATTTAAAAATAATTTTGAAATCGAAGTGTTAATGGTTATTTTTCTCTTCATTCACATTGGAGCAAGAGGAGGGGGATATTGTCTTAAATTTAAAAAAAGCCTAAAGACATTTTTGTTTCCTGTCCATTCTAAAATAATTTCAACTGGACAAAAAGAACTTACTTGAACTTGTAATAATGCAGGGAGAAAGGAATGTTCAATTTAAGTTAAAGGTTTTTTTAGCTTTGATTGTGTATAATGTAATTACTGAAAGGCAAAAAATATGTTACCATACATTAAAATTTGCCATTAGTGATTATAACATAATGTAAATGTCTAAAAAATGAATGAAGCCTCATTAACTGATAAGAGCAGATAATGTAGTTTTTAAAAAATATACTAAATTTCACCAATATTTAAAAAATAAAAAATATTTCAACATTTGCAAATATGCCTGTGAGATCAAATTTCAAAGCAGCAATTTATATACAGTAAAAAGCAAAAAGAACATTTCACCAGAGAGGTTCTAATTGTCTCCCAAAAATTTATCAAATTAATTATTCTCTGCTTTGAAATTATGGCATGTCATTTAAATTCATCAATATTTATAAAAATAAAAAGCAATACTCAAAACAATGGCTCTTGAATGTTTCCATCATAAAAATCCATTAAACAGAATGTCATTATTTTGATTTAGAGAACAGATTGCAGCACACAGTGGTTTAAAAAATATGACAAAGATGGGAGAAATAACAGCAGGCTTTAGCAAAAAATTATAGTTCCACAAAAACCAGGAAAAAAGAAAGTTCAAATTTGTAAGCTTTTGGTGCAAAATTATTTAGAGAAACATTCAAATTTTGAAGCATATTGGAGCAAAAATTATTTAGAAAAGCCATTTTTCAAACAGATTTCAGCAGACTTAAATAATAACTGCATATTTTAGAGAACATATTTTAACACACTTAAATAGTATCAGCAGATTAAATAATAATTGTTGTTATTTGGTTTAAAAAAATACAACAAAGATAGCAGAAAGTAACAGAAAATTACAATTTAGAAACAGGAAAATTACACCAATGGTATAGCAATGGCATGCAATTCAGAAATTTTAAATTTTATACTGATGGTTTAGTACTGGCTTGAAATATTACATGGAATATTTCTTCATCATGGTGCACTCATCACCACATGAATTTGGCTAAATATGAATCCCAAATTTTCATCATTTTGAATAATAAAAAAAATTACTGAAAAGATGTTACTTAAATTTCAGATGCTATTGACATTTCAGAATGGGCTTTTGAAATGTTGCCTGAAAGTTTGTGCATGTTTAATGTTACATTCACTTGTGTAAAACAATTCAAATTAACCCCAACAAAAAATAAAAATATTCCAAACAACTTTTATGTCTAGCAGTACAAACTAATTAATATGACATAATAAAACTAAGAAGGTATTTCAAAAAACTAATTCAGTTACATTTTGATTAAATTTATCGGCTCAAGAAATTAAATTTTTCACGTGAAAAGTCTATTACATCTCATTTCATTTTTTAAGTACAAATTGTGATGTGTAATATATTACAATATATTTCTTTTTTTAATCTTTAATTGGTATATGTGTATGGATTTAATTAAGTATTTTTCTAAGAATCTTATATAACATACATATATAATAAAATGTTTACACAAATTTTTACCAGTTTTTAACTTTTTGTATGTAGATTAAATATTAATTTTAAAAATTAATTTTGTTTACAGTGAAAGTAAATATAATTGTCACAATGCCAGCAGCTAATGGATTTTTATGCTGCAAATAAGATTAGGGATATTAAGTTTGATGAGGGTATTTCCCAAGCAATGCATAAATGCAAATATGGGAATATCTACAGGCTAACTTAAATAAACATGTTTTTATATTTGACTAGATCTTCAAAGTCCAATAAGTCTCAAAGGAGCATAGAGAAGGGTAGCAAATAAATGATTTCATGTCCCTTCTGTCATCAAAGCTCTAATCCAGCATACTATTTGAACCCCCAAAACCAGCTGTTAAATTATAATCATAAAGGAAAAGAAATGTTAGAAAGTAAGGTAATTAATATAGCAACCCTTCACCAAACCCAAAGTAACCAACATACTTGTTGTACGTGTGAGAGTTAAAATTTGAAAGCTAGTTAAAATTTTACCTGTTTAGGGGAGGAGTGTTGTGAGAAATGGCTTACAACTACTAGCCTACACACCTTGCCCAATGTCTTCTTCAATATTTGAATTCAAACCAAGTGGTAGGAAAGGTAAATATCCTACATACTTCATTATATAAATGTAATATATACCTTCATAAACATACATATAGACTGATATGTTTGAGAGATTAAGGTTTTTTTATCTATCATAAATAAATAAATTGTTTGTTTACATGGTGTGTATACATATGTAGATAAACATCTGTATAGAAAATAATGTGTTCGTTTATTGGTAGAAATTAATTGTTTTTCTATTTGTTTATTCATGTAATTTTATTAATAAAAAAAAATACTAATTGACTGACATAGAA
The DNA here is from genome assembly GCA_028023455.1 of Epiperipatus broadwayi. Taxonomy (NCBI): domain Eukaryota; kingdom Metazoa; phylum Onychophora; class Udeonychophora; order Euonychophora; family Peripatidae; genus Epiperipatus; species Epiperipatus broadwayi. The sequence continues at coordinate 445,369 of JAQFVV010006506.1, forward strand.
CAGACATAATTAAAGATTAGATTTATATGAGGTCAAGATTTTTAATAAATGGTGGAGTTTGGAATAATATATATGATAATTTATAATGTGATTTTTTATTTTCAAGTTATAATAATATGATTTTTAGCAGTCACGTGATGAAAGAGCATTTCTCTTTACAATTAAAAAAAAGCAGACAATCGTTATATGAGGTCAAGATTTTTAATAAATGGTGGAGTTTGGAATAATATATATGATAATTTATAATGTGATTTTTTATTTTCAAGTTATAATAATATGATTTTTAGCAGTCACGTGATGAAAGAGCATTTCTCTTTACAATTAAAAAAAAGCAGACAATCGTTGACAATGAGAGATGGGGAACTATGAAGACAGCAAGAAAAGTTAAGTTTTTATTTCTTTTAAAAAAAAGGAAAGTAACTTTTTGGTATTTAAAGGAAAAATGTTTGTAGTTTTCAGAAGTTAAACCTTAATTTAAAATTAATAGTAATGAACTAGTGAATTAAGTTCTTTTACAAGTTAAATTCATTATAGGAATATTAATGCAAAGGAAATCTTAAACTACTAAAAAGTAACTGTTTTTAAAGCTATTTTATATATATATATAATCAAGCCAAGTTATAAATATACGTTATAATAAAGGAACCCTTAGGATGTATTTGGGGTAGGAAAATAATGCTGTGGGGTTTTTCTAACTAACTTCTATGTCATTGCTTGATTATGAAATTATAACATTTGTCATCAGAATGTCTATTTTGGAAACGCTGGTGCACCATCATTTTTCCATGAATTCATATGATCATGAAGGATATTTTGCATATATACAAATAACAACAACAGAGTTGGTGAAGTGTAATTTTTAGCCATGGATATTGAATTTTTTTGACTGAATGCTTGCTTTACTCAAGATAAAATTATATAGTTAATTCACATGATGATTATTTTTTTTTTGTAATTTTTTTATTTGAAAGTTTATGTATTGTTTTTTTTTAATTGTGTGTTTAAAACGTACTTTTCCAAATCCGATCACCGACAACTTAAAAGTGTACCAATGGATGGAGAAATGTCTTGTTGATGTAAATTTAAAAAGGAATCCTCTTCAATTAATATATATATATATATATTTTAAATAAAGTAAATTTTTAAATTCCTCTAGAAGTCAACAGTAATCCATCCAGGTGACCTCATCTCAAGTAAGATTTATATATATAATATTGAGGGCAAGGCTTTAAGACAACAAGACTAGATAGATAATATACTAATCAATTTTACTAATATTTACTTGTAATTTTATTTATTCTGAATATATAATTAATCCTTCTGAATAAATGGTCTTTAGCTGTCATTAATTTCTACCATAATTTTAACCTACATATAGATAAATGGGAATGGGCAGTTATTGTGATAATATATTTACCCTAGCTTATAAATATTGTAATAATTATTCTAATGGGATAATTTTATAATTAATGAACTTTTATTGTGATTTTCTTTATTTTGTGTTATGTTTATATATATTTGATGAATTACAGAATATAAAGTTGTATATAAGTTAAATTATTATGTTTTGTTTTCTTGTATGAAGTCACTGAGATGATAAGAAAACCATTTTTGATAACTAAATATTAATCTATTTTATTATTTTTTGTTTGTAAAGATTTTTTATATGTTGTTAATAAAGTAGTTGTTTAAATCAATCTGATCTCTGTTTGGTCATCCCCATCATTACTGTGCTGTATACCATTAAATGTTGATCATCATTATCACATTATGAATTTACATCACTATAAGTTTGATGATGATCATCATCATTATGTATTGCTTTTATAAATAATCAATCATCATCAGGATTTTCCTATATCTGGGCTTATATAAATGGGCAGATTTAGTTTATAATTGAATAGGTCCATCCCTAAAGAGAGCTGATTTTAAGAACTTCCTGAGTTTGAATTCCATGGTGTAATGGGGTTTGTAAGGGAGTTGAAATGAATATGCACTGGTCTAGGTTACATTGAAATATTTTTAAGTAAATTATAGGTTAGTATATTGAAAGTAGATGTGACTTGGAACTGGGCATTTCATTTTGACATCTGTTGCATCCTATTTGAAGGCTCAGATCTGATAGTAGTGAGATGCACTCCCTTTATTATATGTCATTGCTAATTCTGAAACATCTGATACACCCAAATGTGTTGTCAAATCACAAATTTAGGATATGACTTGTTGTAGTGGGTTGATATATTTCACCCAAGTGATCCAATGACTTAGTCATATTTGTGTCATCATATGGTGTATATTGTGGTTCCGGAATACCATTAACTTTGGGGTAGCGGGTTTTGTTATATCTGACATGCAACACATTAGTCATGAAGATGTTACAGTTGATAGAGGTATCCAAGTGTATTTTCAGAATGGGACATCTGTGTATAGCCATCCCTTATATCTGGTACTGCAACAGGGTATGGCATGTAAGGTTGATTGAGTTGTCCCATTATAATAGCTTCCCTTAGCAGACTCTAATAATATTTGTCAACTTTGAGCAAAATGTGTGTTTTATTAAAATTTATATCATGATTAGTTAATTTAATGTGTGAATAAATGACTTATGTATTAGATTTTTCTCTAACTACAAAAATGTGTTCTTCCTTTTTTGTTTATTCTATAATCGGTCTGTCCAATGTATGAAAGTAAATAGACACCATGAGACTCCAAAGGAATTTTATCTTCATCAGCCATTTATTTATATATGACAGTAACAAACTATGACATCAATTTTAATACAACACATTCTGGAAAAATTGAACAATATGACCAGAAACTGCTAAGAGAAGCTATAGAGATTTTCTAAAGTCCTAACAGCATAAATGAAAAATGGAAATTAAAAAAATAACAATATTTGAAAAAGCCTATTGGAGGATAAAATGTTTTTTAAAACTTCTCAACTAATAGAATTTAGAAATGAGGAGAAAATGACAAAAGAAAAAAAAATGATTTTAAATCTTTCCACACACTTCCTTATGATTTGAGAAAAAAAGTTCTGAGGAAAGTACTTCTTATTGTACAGAAACATCAGCTATTTAATTACATTTATATACATTAAAAGCTTAAAGCTTAACTAATCAATAAAATAATCAAAATTACCCCAAAATCATAATTCAATTAAACTAGCCAAAAACAATTAACTCTAAACCAAAACCAATACTTTCCCTTCTATAAGCAGATTTCTCAAATGTAAAGAACTACAAAATAACATATTTAAACTAAATATTAGCCACAATTCCACTTTTATCCCTTACAACCTTAATATTAAAAATTTTTTTAAACAATTTAATTACTTCGCAATGAGACATTTCTAATAATACAAATTCTTTATTTATTTATTTTTCTCTCAAAGAAGACAACTTCAACTTCATCAAAATTAATAGTGTGGTCTGTAAGTTTTTCAGGAATATATAAAGCAGAACAAAGATATTTATTCCCACTCTTATTTTTATGTACTTTTATTCTTTCAATGAATCTCAAACTACTCTGACCTATGTATACCTTCTTGCAAAAACAAGGAATTATATAAACTGTTTCAGGAATAACTTTTTTTCAAAAATTTCTTTTGTATTATTTATAACAAAATTACAAGTGTGTTGAGGCATTCTTGATAGTGCCTCAACATGTTTGTAATTTTGTTATGATTATTTTGGGAGAAGTAAAAATTTATTATTTGTATTATTTAATAAAATACTACTTTTCCAAGCTATTTCCAAACAAATTACTATTTTGCATTCAATTCTATATGAAGACAATTTAAATGACAAAGAAATAAAATCATATTTTATTTATCATTTACATTTATTACAAATATTATTACTTTTAAATTTTTAATAAATTTATCAGAGTAGCCCACACTCAAATAATCTTTGTAAAATTGGCCTTCTTGAATCAAAGCTACTTCAATTAAATAATTCTAATTGTGTAGCTTTGTTTCAAATAAGTCAATTTTATAAAGATAAATTTGAATGTTGCCTACTCTGAAAAATGTGTTACAAATATTTTATTTATTAGTTATAATATTGGCAATAGTGTAAAAGATAAAGAAAAATATGATTTTATTTCTTTGCCATTTAAATTGTCTTTTTATAGATTTGCATGTTAAAAAATAGTACTTTGTTTGGAAAAAAGTAAATTGCTTGAAAAGGGGATATTACTTTGAATAAATTATTAAATAATACAAAGGAAATTTTTGACAGAAATATTATTCCTGAAGTAGTGTATATTATCCTATGTTTTTGTAAGAATATATAAAGGTATAAAAGTAAGGTTAGAAATAACTATCTTACTTCTGATATATATATATTGTATTGTATAACTATCTTACTTCTGATATATATATATTGTATTGTAACAGGCACATACGGCATTACATTGTTTTTTTATTAGTAAACATGAAAAGAATAAAAGTTCGCAAATAAAACTTCCTTTTTAAGAATTAAAAAGTGAAAATTAAAATTCTATACTAAACTCATATATATAAAATTGCACAGATAAAAAAAAAATATTAAAATAAAACTTTATTAAAAATAGAAAAGGTATTTTAAAAACAAAAACTTAAAAAGATTTGGAGATAAAATATATATCTTTAAGTTTGAAAACAAATTAATTGGTGTTATTGAAAAATGGAAATGATTGTTTTAATTAGTTAAATGTAAACTAGCCTTGGGCATTTAGATGTATAAGCAACGGTAAGATAGGAGAGAAAAACAATGGAATCGGACCTCAGCAAAAGGACCATCACATCGATGATGTAATGTCAATTGAATCCTTAAAATTAATATAAAAAGAAAAGTTTGGAAATTATTAGGGAGTTATTAAGAAATGATAGATATGTTTTAGTGCAGAGTGAAGGAGAAGGGATTGAAAGACGCACTTTCAATTCCTTCAGTTGTTCAAAAAATGAAACATTGTTTTCCAATATTGCGGACCACAGGACATCAAGGCCCGGAAGAATACCATCAACTATAAAGGACCAATGGTTAACTGCACACTGATCTCCTTATGACTTTGTGGGAATTAACACCTTCCATTACAAAAAAATCAGAGACTACGGACATTTTTCAAAATCGTAAGAACTTTATATTCATTTGAAAACATTAAGAACTTTAAATTATAAACTTTCTCCATATTTAAAAAAAATAGAAATAGATTCCTATCTGACCAAACTAAATTATTTATTAATTAGTTATAATTTTATTTGATGTATTTCTTTTTTGTAAAATCATTTCCATTTATTTTTTGTTGTTCTTTAAGTTTTATTTATGATTTTTGTTTTGCGATAAATTAAATTATATAAATGTTAAACTTAAGTCGGGCATGAATGGCTATATAGATTTGTAAAGTTATATTAGGGGAGGGTAATCTTAGGTTGTTTCGTAGTTTTAATTGGGTCAATGGATTGGATATATTGGTGTAATTAGTAGATGTAGTATGAGGTTCGCTAGGGGAAGAATCGCTTTATACACTGCACACTTCATTTTTGGCCTATGGAATGCGATTCATAATTCGGCAAAATGACCGCAGTCCTTTTCTATGGAGTTTTTTTTATTGCTCTTCTTGTCAGATAGATGTAGTATTCCTGTCTGACAAGAGGCAATTTCTTCTCTTAACCTTTTGTGCTGTTGTATTTTTATGCTACATTGAATACATCAATGTATCAGATGGATTGACACCGGTCTGACTGCGAACTTTTGGCCTAAGGTTAAATAAGGATAGAATATTTTCTCTTCAAATGCAAATCTATGTAGTCTATTCATACTTGACAATCTAAATAAAAATGCATTAAATTTAAGTTGGGTATAGATGCATGCATGGGTTCGTTACCGGTTAATTATGTTTTTGGTTTTCATATTTGATCAAAATATATAGACATTCAGTAAATACTGATACCTTACGGTGAGTATCTAAGATGTATTTATGCTTTTTGGATCAATATATATATATATCCATGAAAAAAATAAAGACCACACTATTAATTATGAAGAAGCAACGTTGTCTTCTTTGAGAGAAATAAAATATAAAAAAATTAAAGAAACTTTATTATTAAACATTTATGGTGCTGAAGCAGATAACCCTTTTAAAAGTTATTTTAATATTGAGATTTTAATATGGTGTATGAAGATAGGTGTGATGTTTCGTTTAAAAACAAGCAAAACTCTTCATACAGTAGTGCCACTCATGTACAGTGCTTTCAGATCCAAGGCTCCTCACTGACAAAAGCCAAAAGCTAGAAACTAGTCTGGGGATATTGGATGAGTAGGCACTAAATAGAGATTTTATACACAAGCCTTCTGGCATCCATTGATTACCCTGGCTTGCACTGAGTGGCACTATTGTATGGAGAGTTTTGGCTGTTTTAATAACAGTTATAAGCAAGCATAAGAAATGGTGATTATGTGTTGTTTAGTAGTTTAAATGTTTCATTTAAATACGTTGTTTTATAGTTGTTTACACTTGAGAAGTCTGCTTGTAGCAATGAAACTATTTGCAGTTGTTTAGAGTTTATATTCTTGGCTAATCTGATTGAGTTGGGAATTTGGGGTAATTTTGATTGTATATATTGTATAGGTGTTTGGAAATTCAAATTTTTTTGCATGATGCAAAGAGATAGTAAAATACTTTTCAATAGTAAAATACTTTTCAAACTACACTCACATTATAATTACTATTTTATGATATCCAGTACATTCATAATTTTAGATGGCCAAGATAATTGATGATGATCAGCATTTTTAGGTTTATTATTGTAGATATTTTAGGACATATGTGTGTGCATGCCGATAAAATATTGATGGGTTATTTTATGTCGTGTTCTAATTTTAGCAATGGCCATAAGATGCTAGCTTAGATTTATAGAGCGACTCTTTTAGATCCAGTCCCAAAAGATGATTTTCGACTCTTGATATTAATAGTGGTAATGGTATATTATTTTGTTATATTTATAACATATATTAATTATTCTGTACTCTTCTCTATCCGCACTCATTTCCATACCGTCACAGTATATAATTATAATAAACCAAAGATCTTAGAAATTATATACTTATCAGTCGTTTATCAGCTCTATAAAATATTTACCAAAGTAATTACAACTCGTCTACGGTGATCTTGAGATTTGAAGCAATCAAAAAACAAACTGGATTTAAAATTGATTTTAATACAGTGAATATGACTTGCCATTATGTTTTAGATTTGTTGATTATGAAAAAGGCATTTGACTCTATAAGCATATTTACAATGATTAAAGCATTGGATCATCAAAGTATAGACTAAGGTAATGTTATATTGCGAATAATATTTATAAAAATGCAACAACAAATATTACATAATGAGGCTCAAAAGATTAAGATTGAGAAGATGTATGATAGAGTGACTTCATATCTATTAAACTTTTTTCAGCAATTTTGCAAGAATTATAATGTGGATTAAAATGGGAAACTAAGGGAGTAAAAGTAAATGGAGATTATTTGTCGTCTAGATTTTTTAGATAATGTAGCTGCTTTGTGCAAATTTTGCTTCAGAGCTTCACAAAATGTTGCAAAAATTTATCGTATGAAAATAAGAAAGAAGGATTAAAGGTAAAAGTTATAAAAAAAGGTAAAATAATGTTCAATAGATTTTTTTCCAAAAAATAAAATAAAGATTGATAATTATGAGTTACAAGAAGTCAACAAAAACAAATATATTGATTAGATAACTTATTTGAAATGCTTTTGGTAGAAATGACTTAATATTTAAAGGAAATATGCATATGTTTGAAAGGAAGGTTTTTAATAAACGAGTGTTACCCGTTCTTACTTATGGATATAAGACTTGGACATTTAACGTAAGAGCAACACCAATATTTCAAACTGCTCAATGGAGTATGGAGAGATGCATGTAGAAGTAAGAAGATGATATCGAAAACGAAATGCATAATTGAAAGAACACAGGTTGACATCGTCGAAAGAATTAAAAGACTAAAGTGAAGTTGAGCTGGACACATTAATATGAGAGGATATGATAATAGATGGACAGTTGAAATATGACATTGGATTCCATTGGATTGTAAAATATCTAGAAAAGGTTACATGTTATATGGATGGATGAAATAAGGAAGTGTCCTGAAGTGATAGGAGAGATCGGAGTAGCTGGATTGAACTTGATAAGTCTCCATTCTGTAGTAAATCGACAATGATTAAAAATGATGATATAAATAATTAAAAATCATGTAATATGGAATAATATTACAAAATTTTTTTTACAAAAAAGTCTTTGAAACTGTGCTTTTTGAAAAGGGAGGAAAACTTTTAGTTAGGACTTATGATAAAGTTTTCCTTAATATATATATATTAAATCTTAAAAACAACTATAGATATAAAAATACATACCTAATATATGTTTAAACAATAAATAAATTATAGGTAGACTTAATACAAGATTAATATTCATTTTAAATTGCATTATAAAAAAAAACAAATGAAAATGAAATCTCGCGGAATCGTTCGCAAACTAACAAATAATTGATTTTAAATATTATTGCGTTGTCGTAAGAATGTTATTTAAAAATGCATTAATATTGAAGATAAAGTCCGGGCTTATTTTCAGTCACTCTCACAAATAAAAACAGGGAATTGAATTGCAATTGAAGTTTTTTCTTTCTACAGCTCAATTTTAGAATAGCTTTCAGTTCGAGATTTCTTAATTATCATATTATTAAGAATAAACTCTGGAAAAAAAAAGTATAAAACACATTTTTTATAAATAAATTTAGGTAATTGATGACTAAACTACATCTTCAATGTTTTTCTAGGTTTCTATTACTAAATATCTATTTAATGGTATATAAACTGTAATAATAAAAATAACATAAATAAATTTGATTCCCTAGGTGAAATGACTTTGGACATAAAATATCTTACAAAATGTGCTTAGGTCAATATTTAAACTTCAATAATTCCTCACTTTTCTACCGATACTTTTACTCTACATCCAACGATCTCAGGTTATTATAATACTAAATTTTAAATAAATTGCGTAATTGATGTAGATTATAAATAATACATAAGCAGTACAAAGAAAACACAAACACATAAACTATATAATAAAGTTTGGTTGATTTTTGCCGATCGATTTCTCCATTTTATTTAGTCTTATTAGTTTCAGGTCAAATAATCATTTTTAAAAAATTCAATTTGGTCAGATCAACCAAAGAATCAGAGCCTAAATCTAAAGGTGAAAGATCAGTATTTTTTTTTCCTAAAGTTCTTTTAATCTTTTATCTTTGACTGGAAATTAATGCCCACATTCTTGATAAAAAATTTAAAAAATGTCATTTTTAAAAGTGAAATTACTTTTAAAAATAACTTGCCTTCAGTACAATTTACTCCCCGAGATATAGCTGAATAAAAGTAATAGGGGAATCAGATGCTTCTAATTCTCGTAAATAATTTCATATAGGAGTTTAGCTTTTACTTAAATTTTGTCTTTTTGCTTCATAAATGATTTTGCAAGTAGATAGTATTAAGTTTATATCCTGAAACTGATATATAAATAGGATTCACAATCAAGGAAAAATAAATAACCAATATTTTAGGAGCTGCTTTTTTTCGCAGAAGAAATCAGAGTGAGGATAAACATTCTTTTTATAAGAAATCAAAGTAAAATTTTAAAAAATCTATTTTGAAGTTTCCTTTTTTTATCAGTATATCCCTTGCTTCAATTTCGTCATAATATACAACCATCCACCAGTCCAAAAATTACGACCTCTTATTTTGACTATTCGTGTAATGTCGGAGTTGAGATGAAAAATATATCGCAGAAATCTTGACAAAAATTATCCTTGAAAAATACGCATATTATTTACATTATATATTTTTTTTAAAAAAAAAAAAACATTTCTATATATATATATATGTGTGTGTGTGTGAATAAAAGTTAAAATTTAAAATATATATAAATACAGTTTTCAGTTTAATGGCTTGCGAGAGCTAGAATTATAAGTTCTATGAAAATGTGAATAATGAAGTATTTTTATTTTAATCAATACAAAATTACAGCCTAAAAACAATCCAACTTTTGTAATAACCATAATCAAGAAATCAAGTTTTATGTACACAGAAAGAATGCTAAATTTATCAAAAAAAATCATCAAATTAATTATCCTCAATCTCCCCCTCACTTAAACTTTTAAATTTCGTTTTAGATAAAATAAAAAACACGTAATGGTATTGCTTGTATTTTGGGTAGTCCAGTATTTATCTTGCTATGACGTCATTAGCCTGAGGGCATACTACTCTAACCACCCGATTTTTAAGATAACGTCACCTAGTGATTTACGGACACATGTAATCGCTAAAATTTTTTGCCATATCACGTGGTGACATTACGTCAAAGATCGGTAGATTAGAATAGGATGCCCTCAGGGTAATGTCGTCATAGAAACGAAGAGCTGGGGGAAGGCACGTGGTACAGGGTCATGAGGTCAAAACGGAGAAACAAACACGTGGTACAGAATAATGCCGGCGGCGTCCATCCTGAAAAAAAAAATGGTAAAATTAATAAATAGGACACAAAATAGAGTGATATGCGGCAAAAAAAGATTAAAAATAATATATACATCATGAATAATTAACTAAAATTGGACGCAAAATAGGAAAATTTAAGATAAATATCACTACAAAATTAATAAGTAAAAACTGCGAGTCCACAAATCCTGAAAAAAAAAATTAATAAATAGGACACAAAATAGTGATATGCGGCAAAAAAAGATTAAAAATAATATATACATCATGAATAATTAACTAAAATTGGACGCAAAATAGGAAAATTTAAGATAAATATCACTACAAAATTAATAAGTAAAAACTGCGAGTCCACAAATCCTGAAAAAAAAATTACCCTATATATTATATAATAAATCTTTATTATTTTTTTGCCATTTGTAAAGAAGTATTTTATATTTACAATAAAAGGCATCACTTTCTAATAACAAATTATGAGATTATGGAGTTAAATTGGTCAAATAAATGGTATATTACACTTCTGTCCCTCAACTATGATCATATAGAATTTATTATTAATTTTGTAATCAGAAAATGAAATCATTGTTTGTTTTCTTTCTCATAATAATTTACAATTATGATCATTACTTTATTATTATGATTCATATATATTTTGCCACAAGAAAAATGTTCATAAGAATTTTAATCCAGTGAGTATATTTTACCTTTAGGCACATGTTAACATTTAATATTAAGATACATAGATGTTGTACATTGTAAAGCTATATTGTTGTTCAGCTGTACATTGACAAAGAAGTAAACTTGCAGAGACATATTATAATTGGTTATAAAAAGGAGGACTTAAATAAATGGATGAATGAGTTGATTAAGTAGTAATCCATTAGATGTGTACTTATGTATGTGCGTGTGTATTACATATATAGAATTGCATTACTTGAATTATATAAAAAAATAAGAAATATAATTTTAAAATAACTATAATGAAATAAATATAATCCATGTATTTTTTTTTCAAAAAAATAACGTAAGATAAAATTAATCTAGGTTGTGATATAACAACAGGAATGAAGAAAATAAAGCATGGTCAGACATTATCCAAAAGTTCAAATTGTAAAATATTTGTAAACTAAGAGAGCAAAATTTAAAAATCTATTATTCAATATTAATTAAAGTAAAGAAAAAAAACCAGCCAAAAAAACAATGTTACAAATAGTACCAAGAAAGCCATGTACCTACATTCAGTTATACATTTATTTATTCCTTAAACTCTACCTCGAGATCATAGAATAATAATGGGGTAACTCATTGATAAATTTAAGATTACTTTTATTTGGAAAAATTATATCTTGTAAACTTATGTAATACTGACTTGCAAATTAATTTATAAATTAAATATGTAATTAAAATCTTCTTACTTTCAGTTGTTAGGTCTGTTTTAACTTGTAATATTATTTGACTTTTCAATTTCTTATTTGGTTTTGAAAAGGTGAGATAACAAAGTACATGCAAATGTAAATGACATCCGGAGCAATATAAAGAGCAATTACAGATTTCATATTCTGCAGATATGAAATTTATCCTTTTTTATTCATTACAAATTACAATATAACCATTAAAATAAAAATGACCTAGTTGTGACTATAAATAAAAGGAAAATTAAAACCATGAAAATTATTTATTTTGATTACTGCTGGCCATTAAATTGAGTGCATATCCCAAATAAAGTAGGCTAAAAAGAAGTCCAATCCATCATTTTTTGCTGAGACACAGGTCAGCATATGCCATTTAGATGAGACTGTAATAGTTTTTTACCTCTCATTTCCTGAGTACCACATTTGACACAACGTGTTTCACCTTTGACATCATTAAGAATAGGCATGAAAATTCTAAGGTATTTGCTTTATTGGCAATTACGTTAACCTAATAACTTTTAAAACATAGTTCTTTCAAACAATGGCATAAAAGTCAGCAAGTTAACAACTTTTTAGAATAAAAAATAGAATTCTGGGACCATAAGGTCTAGATAAAAAAACCTAGGTTTGTTTTTTTTATATTTCTTTTTAAAAAGTGAATAAAGAATAATAGTAAAACACTCAAAAAACAACACAAGTTTTATTTATATACTTTTATTTTAAAAAATATTCTAAGATAAATGAAAACAAAATTTATTTCTAGATTAATTTCTAAACAGTAAAAAAGTATTTATTAATTGTAAATGTTTCATTTTTATACTTTATTTTAGTTAATGATAAATTCCAAATTGGTTATTTCTTACAATAAAGTACATATATTTTATATGTATAAAATAGACTGAATCTTACATTTATCAAATAATTATGCCAGTATTGTTTCATAACATTGACATAGGGTTTAAAATAATCCAGTACAATAAAGTGGGATCTAGCTATCTGATTATATTGGTGCCAAAAACTTAGTTAAAGAGTGATGAAGTACATTCTTTATCATTGGAACTGCAGATGAATTAATTAAAGTCTAGAAGCTACCAGCAAGAAAAACAGCAGTATCTGGGAAAATTTCTACATTCACAAATATTTTTTTCTTTTTTGCATTGTCCCTTTTATTCAGTTGTAATTAAAAGCCAGTCAACCTCTTTTTAAAAATAAAAGCAGAATCCCTTTAAATAAAGATTGCAACTTGACCACAGAGATTGAAATTATTGATACAAAGAAGTTTAAAGAAACCTCTTTAATTAGGTAAATAAAACCTGTTCTGAATATAGACCAATAAACAGTTATAATATTACAAACTGCGATTAAAAATTTCAAATTGCACTCAAAGTATTGCTTAAACAATAAGTGTAATCATGCTCAAGGATAAATGGGTTTGTAAGTAATCATTAAAAACCAGTCAACACTGAGACAATCCCAATATCATTAACAATCACCAATTTTCAAACTGTTGTCAAGGCAACCTCTTTTTAACTATAAATATTTAATCCCACCTTTATTAATGGTCCAATATATTTATATAGACCCTAAGCATTGCAACTTGATCACATAAAGTAAAATTATTAATACAAACAAGTTTAAATAAACTTTTTAAATAGGTAAATATACCCTGTTCTGAATGCAGTCTAATAAATAGTCAATTATAACATTACAAACTGCAATTATAAATTTTAAATTGCATCCAAAGTATTGCTTCAATAATAAGTATAATAAATCTCAAGGCTAAATGGTTTTGTAAGTAATCATTAAAAATTTGTCAACACTTAGACAATCCAATATCAATAGCAACCAATAATTTCAAACTGTTATCAATGTAACATTTTAACAATAAGGGTGGCATCCCACCCTTATTAAAGGTCTACTACATTTATCTATCCAGTAAAGATTACACCATGTATATAAATAAGTGTTTCAAATACTAAAATCATAGCCAAATGCAACAATAATCATCAAAGTGCATTTAGGGAGGCTATAGAAATTTTAAAAAATTGTATCAACAAACATGATAAAACAATAATATGGCCATCCATATAGAAGAATTTCCTCAAGCAAATGAAAGAAAAATAAGAAAAATAACTGAATTTAAGTGCAACTATTCAACTATCATGTAACATTATTGTCTCATGTAGTTACTAACTTATTCTGTTGAGGACAAGAATTATTTTGACAAAACATCAATATTTTTATATGATTTTATTAAACATGCTTTAAACGTGATTTATCATATATATTGCTGTCAATAAACATCACATGATCAACATTTCTTATGTTTGCTTATAACTGTTATTAAAACAGGCAAAACTCACTATACATATTGCCACACACAACAAGCTGGAGGGTTGCATTAAATTCTAAGATCTAAGTGCAGTGCTCTCAGATCCAAGGCTCCTCACTGATGAAGGCCACAAGCCAGAAACTAGTCTGGAGATATTGGATGAGTAGGCACTAGATGGGGATTTTATGCACAAGCCTTCTGGCATCCATTGATTACTCTAGCTTGCTGTGTGTGGCATACGTATAGTGAGTTTTGCCTGTTTTAATATATTGCTGTCCTGAAAAGAAATGTGTCTTCAAATGTAAATGGTGACTAAAAAACATAAGAAGAATTTTATTCATGGATAATAATTTTGTGATGAAACTGTAGAATATGCAGTACTAATTTGATTTAAGCATGCATCAGTTGAAACCGTGAATATGTTGCCAATATTTCTGAGGCTGCATGATCTCATGCCACAACATCTGGATAATTTAGAGCTTACTAATGTATATAAAATAGGTATCGCCACAATTAATTATCATTGAATATTTTTAAAGAATGCAGACAAAAGTATACATTGGTAGCTAATAACTTGCATGGTGGAAGGTAAATAGATATTGCAGAATAGGTTCATACTGATCAGTCATGGAATAATATAAGAATGTAAATAATAATATGCTAGCATTTTCTTTTAAAACTTTAGGAAAGAAATGGTCTTAATAAGATCATACTTATATTTCATTTAATGTATTTTTCAATATATTTAATAGCAGTTATTGTTACATGGCAGTTAATTGTGTTATTTACTTCAGGAATGCATGCCAATTTTATCATTTTTTTTGTGAAATAATTTTATTTCTTTTAATTATAAAATACACAAAAATTGTTTTTAGTAATTTTCTAAATTCAAGTTATCAATGCCATTTTTTATATCTCAGATTTTATTTCAAATAATCATTCTAGCATTTATAATTTCTGTCTTGATGTAAAAGTAGAGAGAATGCTTAACCACTGAAAAGATGCTGAATATTAGAAGACTTTGTGGGAGAAGGAAAGTGAGGTTATTCCACTCAAAAGATTACCTTTCATATGAAAGTAAGGTGTTCTAATAAAGGCTGTGAATGCATGCATTTTTCATTAGTTATATAAAAATACATTACTTCTGGTTTACTTATTTCAATTGTTAAAGTTGATTTATGAAAATGATTGAGAAATGTAAACTCTTGGTTTCAATCATCATCATCAGTACCCAATTTCTGTACGATTGTATGAAGATTAAACTAGTTAAAGTTATATTGAAAATGACCACCCTCTATATTGTCATCACAATGTTTTTGATTTCCTATAATATTGAAGGAGCTGACTTTTTAGATTTTGTAGACATTAATGATAAAAACCTTTACTTTGAATATAAAATAAATAAAAGTCTTGATTATTTTATAAGGACACTGGATGAAAATCAAATAAAATACATTAATCATATTTCTATAATAAAAACATATTGTATATTGTGTAATTAATAAACATCTTACATTATTTTAGCATTAATGACTCATTTTATTTTTGATAAAATTAACTTTAACAAAGTCTCTATTCTATGATGTCATCAATCTTACAAAATGACTGCCATTTTGCAAAAAAATAGTGATAGTGTTAAGAAAAAGATTATAATAGCAAATTATTGATTGCAAATAAAAATAATGAGTGTAAGTTGACATTGATCCCTATAGTGAATCCTCACATCAAGGTCCATCTCTAAGTGATATATATATATATATATATATATATATATATATATATATATATATATATATATATATATAGTATAATTCAATGTCTGTACTTCTTCAAAGCAATATACGTAATTATATAATTGAATTTATAAATACAGTAATCAGATATATTTTAAAAATTTTATCCACTTAGTAGCGCTTTTGACTATCCTTGTAGTCTTTGTCAACTAACATTTAGAAATGTTTTAATATAATGTACAACGACAGGTTAGTACTTTTTATTAATAATATATTTAATAAAATATTTATTCATGAATTATCATTTTATCAATTTCAACCATTATTTTTTTCATTGGAATTTTTTTTATTTTTTTGAATGTAAAATTGTGAATTTTTTTTTATAGAAATTCTTTATGATTATTATTTAAGTGACTTGTTTGATTTATCAAGTATTTTAGGGAACTCATTGGGCTTGTAACAATAAAAAAATGGGATTATCTTTAAATGTTCCACATATTTGGGCATCAAAATATGTAGTGGTGAGTGACTGTTCTTAATAATCTCTATGAACTGAACAAGGAATATGTAGCAATGAATAGTAATAGTAAATAATTTACTTTCACGATATCTAAACTTATATAGAATGATGAGATCAAATGTATTTTAATATTAAACTAGGACTCTTTCTATTTAATATGCAAGCATGTTTCTAAATAAATACACCATAGGATCAAAGTGCATCTTATTAAACTCAAAATATATTTAAAATAAGTAAATAAATAATCATATAGCTTTTTCATGCAATCATAATTCCTTTCTTTCTGCGTTATAATTTTATAATAGCTAGTGGTAATTTAATATCATTAAGCAAAAGAAAATAACTGTGTACATCGTTTACTGTTTCAGGGTAAATATCATAAATGTTTTAGCAATGTTAGTGTGTGACCAAAAAATCAATGATGGTGATAAGTAACAATCTTATGATTAAGAAAAACATGCGTAAACTAAATTTCATATGTATATATACAGTTATTGACATTTAATTGACATCATAACTCTAATAAAAATGATACGTGTGTTTCCTTTTTTCTTTTATATACTGTATTTAATTTGTTAAATTTTTGGAATTTAATGTGAATCAATTCTTTTCATATTTAAACAGTAATTCTTCTATGATCTAAAAATAAATCTCAATAAAGGTTATAAAGAAATATACTATGATAATTAAATATTAAAATAAAGAAATTAATTTAAATTACAATTAATATATACATTTTACAGATAAGACTTTCCTTTAACAATTATTATTTATTTCAATATAAACAACTTATCTACTTCTACATAATATACAAAACGTCTTAGCAAACTAACTTAAGATAGTAAATGGTAATTAATTCTATGAATGGAAAATGTAACAAAAGTTATGTCATTAAAAATATGTAGACACACTTCTTCAAATATATGATAAGAGATATTCATCATCACTTACATAAAATAACTATACACTGAGAGTAATTCATCATCTCTCATACAATGAAAGTAATTTATTTTTTCTCATGTAAATATATATTTCTGTATATTATAATGCTAAGCACAGAAAATCCTCTATTTAAATTATACATATAAACAATTCAATTTTACTAACACTCTACTTAGAGTGCACATGTCTGCAAAAACATATTAAACATTCAAATAATCTTTTTTACCCTTGGAATAACACATTTAGAAGACAAATTTAATAATAATAATAATAATAATAATAATAATAATAATAATAATAATAATAATAATAATAATAATAATAATAATAATAATCATAATAATAATAATAATAATAATAATAATAATAATAATAACAACAACAACAACTTCTACATCCAAGTCAAGATGATGTACAAACTCCACTTCATATTAATAATAAACAATTATGTTGCAAATTTAAACTATGGTCACTTGAACCAAAATATTTTGACTTTCTCCTAAAGATAAATCTGGACTCGCTACCTATGCAACACTTTTTGAAATATCAAAGAAACTATAAAGATATAGATGATATATGTAATCTTTGCCATAGGAACTCGGAGACACAAAACCACCTTTTTTTCTCATGCCCAAGTCTAGAAAACATTCGTGAAATTATTAGCACTTCTCTCAAGGATAAAAAAAATCAATATGAAAACCCTTTTTGACTCTTTTAAAAGAGGTACCTTTGCTGAAATAAGAATCTGCACTTTTTTACTCTATGCCTTATGGTGTACAAGGTGTAATTTCATATACAATTATAACCCCAGAAGACATCCAAACATCTTCAGAAATAAGCTGCAAACCATATGTGAAAAAGACATAAAGATTACTGAACAATCTAAGTACATTGACACCTGGAATATACAAGAACTTATATAAAAGCACTAACAAAAAAACTATATCTAACATGGATCCTTGTGCCAGTTCTCAAGTCTACTGACACCCATTAGACGCACTCCTGCTTTAATTTAATTGAAGTACATCTAATTGTATATAATTGTATGATTGAGTGATCATCATTGACTTTGTTAAACTGTTTTTTTCCTAAATACTTCTAGTTTGATAACACATACAATCACTGATCAAAATCATTGTACACATGTAGTTTTGTGAAACCAATTTATATATAAGAACTATGTTGTCAAATGTAACTTGTATAACCTTTTAGCATACTAATAAAGTTTATCCTTTGAAACATAATAATAATAATAATAATAATAATAATAATAATAATAATAATAATAATAATAATAATAATAATAATAATAATAATAATAATAATAATAATAATAATAATAATAATAATAATAATAATAATAATAATAATAATAATAATAATAATAATAATAATAATAATAATAATAATAATAATAATAATAATAATAATAATTCTTACTGTCACATTATAAACATATTAAATTAAACCGCTCACACCAAAAATTGACATATTTATTTCCCTTGGTGGTATTACTTCTAAAACCATTATGTTGCTTTTCTTATATGTTTTTTTCCTGAACTGAATATAATCAATTTAATAAACAACTACATAGTTAAAATAAAGATTTATTTCCATCAACTCGGCTTTTGTTCAAAATTGAACCTTGTCAAGATGTTGCAATAATTCAAAAAAATGTCAGGTGATTTACATATCATCTAGAACACTCTCTATTGGCTAATCCCAACCCTTAAAAATGTTTTTATATTTTCCAATTTTTATATAATACCCATTTTCCTCCCAACTTTATTGAACCTTGTATTAAATTCAACATTTGTCTTCATTTTTGTGTATATACTGTAACAGGCTGGTGATTTCTCAGGAAATGGGGGTAGTTCCTCTTACTATAGTCGAATTTTGGGTCTTCAAATAGGATGTAAGTGATTACACAATGAAATACATAGCCTTTGATTGTATCTACTTCCAATAGACTAGCTCTACATGTTTTATTAACCTAAATACAGTTTGGGTCAGTTCATCCAATTCTCACCTTTTTCTAACCACGTTATACCACAGTATTCAAACTCAGGGAGTAATTTCTTGGACTCTCTTATCAGGGAAAAAGATTTTTTTCTTCACTAGTAAAAATTGTAGTTATAAATATGCAACTTTTTTGCATTAAATAGTGAAGCTATAATTATACTATAATGTGTATTAGGTCTGCTTAGTGAGATTTAATGTTGGAATCTCATACTCATAACTTTGTGAATGAAGACTGTTGTGATTTATTGTACACATATGCAAATGAGTTTGAATTTTTAATTAGTTAGTCCATTGTTTGGAGAAAGCAAAGCATGCCTCTATTCTATTAATGGCAGTGAGATCATTTGCTATGTAAAAAGGTTCTTTAACTTTTCTTTTGGCATCACCCTTCTCTGTACAAATTATTTGGGCAGAACTGGGTTCGAATACATGGCCTGTAGCTGCTTGGTGGTCCCAGAATACTAATGTTCCTTCATTTTTATTTTTAACCCTATTGTATGCATACCTGTGTTGGTAAATTCTTGTATTAAGGTTACTGTAGTAAGATGCATGGTAGCCTAATTGAGGACATGCCATTTTATAGACCACTTGAGGGACTTGATCTTTTTCTATTTTATTTTTTGAATTATTTATTAGTCGATTAGTACTGGGAGGTGTTCTGAAGCTAAATTTGAAATTGTTAGACAATTTTTTTGCAACATTTGAAGTTACATTAGATATAAAAGGAATTGTTAAGTATTTCATATTGTCTTTAGGCTGTTTATTTCTGAGTTTTCTATAAAATGTTTTTATTCTCTTCAAATATTGCAAAAAAAAGTCTAACAATTTCAAATTTAGCTTCAGAAGACCTCCCAGTACTAACCGACTAATATATAATTCAAAAAATAAAATAAAAAAAGATCAAGCCCCTCATATGGTCTATAAAATGGCATGCCCTCATTAGGCTGCCATGCATCTTACTACAGTGAGACTCAGGCTAACCTTAATACAAGAATTTACCAACACAAGTATGCATACAACAGTGTTAAAAATGAAGAAACATCAGTATTCTGGGACCACCAAGCAGCTATAGGTCATGTATTCGAATCCAGTTCTGCCCAAATAATTTGTACAGAGAAGAGTAAAGCCAAAAGAAAAGTTAAAAAAGCTTTTTACATAGCAAATGATCTCAGTGCCATTAATAGAAGAGAGGCATGCTTTGCTCTCTCCAAACAATGGAGTAATTAGTTAAAAATTCAAACTCATTTACATATGTGTACAATAAATCACAATAGTCTTCATTCACAAAGCTATGAGTATGAGATTCTAACATTAAATCTCACTAAGCAGACCTATTACATATTATAGTATAATTATAGCTTCACTATTTAATGTGAAAAAAAGTCGCATATTTATAATTACAAAATCCTATAAGCATATCCAAATACCATATGATATTTTAAAAATGTGTATGTTCAGTATATGGATATATATTAAAAGTTATAATAATTAATTTGATTATATCTATTTATTCCCTCTAAAATAATAAAATAATATTGATAGGTATTAGAATAATTTAGATAATAATGCTTGTAATGGATATGAGAATAATGATGAGCTAGAGGCCAAATTAAAATAACGGATTATATTAACATTTATTGGTTAACAAAAATAAACTAATAAATACTAATTCATTCTGAAACATGTTACTTGTTATATCAAGGATGAGCTTCTACCACATTGATATCTAATAATCATATTTATAAAAATAAAGTCCTTATCCCTCAACCCATTGGTAGAAATTCATGCACTTGACCAATTATTTATAATGATAATTATATAATATTGATATATACATGATCACAATTCTATATGACTAATTAAAATTATATACAAAACACAATAAAAAAAATCTTCGTTGTTCAGTTAGATCAATGATTGTAAATCTTTTTGACCCCCCCCTCTATTTACAATTGTCCTTAACAGTAAGAAGAAAAAGACAATAAATTCATACAAGATTATTAAATCACTTATACAAAAGCAATATATTAATAAGATTAACTAATAAACAGACTAACACAAAATCTGTCATAATCTAGTGTATTGTGTAATGTAAAATAATACTGAAAACTCTTACCTCTTCTTTCACATTATGCTGTCAAAGTCTTGTCTGCATCGAAAGGCACCAGATGTAACGGGCTGGTGGATTTCTCAGGAGATAGGGGGAGCGCATCTTACTACGGTCAGACTTTGGGTCACTGGATAGGATGCAAGTGATTATGCAATGAAATACATAACCTATGAATGTATCTACTTCCAATAGACTAGCTCTACATGTTTTTATTAACCTAGATACAATTTGGGTCAGTTCATCCAATTCTCACCACTTTCTAGCCACGTTATACCACAGTATTCAAACTCAATGAATAATTGCTTGGATTCTCTTATCAGGCAGGAAATCACACTAATAGCAGTTATTGCACTTCTATATAGGTGATAATTAATTACCAAAGTTCTATAAGCATATCCAAATACCATATAATATAAAAAATGTGTATGTTCAGTATATGTATATATATTAAAAGTTATAATAATTAACTTGTTCCTCTATTTATTCCCTCTAAAATAATAGGACAATATTGATAATAAATATTATGAAAATAATTGTAGATTCACTATAAACATTGATATATAACAATAATGAATCTTATATTACTATAAAATGGATAGAAATAATAAATATCATAAAAAAACATTATTTCAAATAGAAGATAATTTCCATGTTTCCATCGTGTTTGTGGATAAAATCTAGCCTTTTACCGATTTTATAGCTTCTCTTTTCTAATGTTTTTGGAGACTGTCACATCTTGATAATATTCTTGTGTTAGAAATGTCATTACTAAGATCCGTTCTATAGCATGGAGATATGATTTGGATGATGATTACTTTTAAACTGCATTAACATGTTCATATCTTCTATCATTGATGTCACAATTGTTCATATCTATATAAGAAACTTTATAAATGCTACATGAAATTTTATAAACTCTATGGGCTTCAAGAGGAATTAAGTCTTGAGGCTTGGACAGAATTCTATTAATTTTTTGGTAAGTAGTACATGCTATCTTTATATGTAAATGTTTTAAAATATGTCCACTATTGCCTGTAGTTTCTTTCTATTTTGTACTCCTTATCTAAAAATTAATACCACTCTATCTAAGTCTAAGGAATCAAACCCTTTTGAAGCCTATGGAGTTTTAACCTTTCGAGTAGCATTTGCTTCTATATTGGTATGAACAACTGTTGCATCTATTCTAGAAGAGATGAACATGTTAATGCAATTAAAAAACACTCATCATCAGCTATGAGTCGTAGTATTGATATTTCTAACACAAGAACACTATTTAGATGTGATACTCCCCAACAATATTAGATCAGAGTCATTGAGATCTTTAAAAGGTCGTATTGTAATAACAAACATGATGATACATGGAAATTATTTTTATTTTGAAGAATTAAAAAAATATTGATCTAAATAATTTTTGATATATATTATTTCTGTAAGTTTATTATTAACAGAACATTTATTATTATATGTCATTCACAATGTCTCTTATTATTTTTATAATATTTACTACTCAATTTGTAGCCAGTGTGACCTGACTATATTGTTGGTTTATGTGAGGGGAACCAAAAATAACTGGAATCATTCTCTCATTTGTGCACCTGTTATAGTAAATACTTTTGCTGTTGGATACTTCTTGCATGGACCCTTCTGCATCATTATGTCAAGTGACATTATTGTGTGAAATTGTGGGGCAATGTGGTAATTTTGTGTATCTGTCATTTTTTATAGTGGCTGAAAACTTCACAATATGAAATTCTGTTTTTGTTTACAGAAAATGACAAGGAAAAGGTTATAATACTTGAAACAAATTATAAGCAAATTGATATCATAAAAACATAAGTTTATGCATGATTTAAATGAAATGTTAAATTTACCAATTCCTAAAAATTGTCGCAAATGGAGTCCTGTGTCAAAACAATGCTGATGTTTTAAAACACAAATGGCATTTTTCTCTCAAATTTAGTTTGTAATTGTCAGCCATTTTTTCTGCAAGTTCTGAAATATTTATGCGTATGGTAAAGCATAAACATTCCATTTTTGTGGCAAAGAAAACAGTGCAATCTCCATCCCCACAAAGTGTCTTCTCTCAAAGCCTCCAGTGTGAAACACTTTTTAATTAAATTTAGCATGATTCAGCTTATCTATCAGTCATATTTGCTCGATCTTGTTTTATGCAATTTTTTTAATCGCTCGATAAAAAAAAGTCTCCATTTTTTTTGGTGAACTTAGAACTGAAAGGAGAAATGACAGAAGCCTTAAAATGTATCACTTTGCAAGTGATTCCCGACTACTTTGAAATGTAACAAACTGGTTTAATCCAGAGCATCGCATTAAATAGACTATACTTTTTAAAGCAATTCGATTTGCCAACACTTAAAAATAAATATATATTTTTATTCTGGTTATTTTGGACCTCCCTGTGTATATATATTTGTTACAAATTTTTAAACACGTCTTTGATAACATAAAACAATATTGGGATGAGACCACATGTGAGATGAATAGATGAAATAAGAAAATATGCAGTGGTAATGTGGGAAGAGAAGCTAAAAATCAGAGAAGATGGGTTAAACTTTGAGAGACCTTCATCTTGCAGTTGATTGATAATGGTTGATGATGATAATGATGAATCTATCATTTGAAGATTTTTTTTTTAGAAAAATTAGCGACTTATTGTAGTGATAGTCCCTAGAACTTAATATTCGCATTGAATGGGTAATCTAAAATCTGTTATAATTAGTTTTTATTTGGCAAACTTTTAGTAGTATTTTTTTCACTTTCTAAAAAAGAGCAATTGCAAGTTATTGTTTTTTTTAATTTCTCATCATTGTATAATTAATAGCAGCAAGTAAAATTGTTTGCTTTAGAATTTCAACGTTCTTCTTTTGATTTGTAAATGACAGATTTTTTTAGACATTGTTCTACCTTTAAATTGTTTGTAAATTTCTTCTTTATTATTGGCTTTGTAATTAAAAAATTAGGAGAGAATGGGATTTTTAATTCAAACAACCTGTTTTGATTTGATTTCAATATGCGTTTGCCTTTAAAAAATGTACATGACTTCTTTCTTATTGGTTTTTCAAAAAAAGTGGGGAGAGGAGGAAGATGTCAATTGTATGTCTTATCCATTTCAAACAACTTCTTTTGAATGACAGATTCGTTTTGAAAATTTGGATGATTTTAAAATGATGTCAATTTCTCCTTTCTTATTGACGTTTTTTTTTAATGAGAAGAGTGGATGAACTATGTCTATTACCTAATTCAAACAACTTGCTTTTGATATATAATTGGCAGATGTGTTTAGAACATATACTGCCTTTAAAATTCTTTCTTTTTAGCCTTTTAAAAAGTGGGGGGAGTGGAGGAAGGGTGGTGAAATGCTTTGTTGACTTTGATGAAAACCTATTTTCATCCCCATTCAATGCAATTGCGTCAAACACTACAAATAAAAATGAATTGTCTGGCTTTTCAACAACAATATTTTTTTAAATAAGCTTATTTTAGGTCATACTTTTTTAAAATTAAAAACTATATAATTACATCCACAAAGAGAAATAAAACCACAAAAAAATTAAAAATATTTGGCAAAAAAAAAAAACAACTGGCAATAAAAAATAGATTACACAATAAATTTATAAATTTAGTCATAATGCAACGTCTAGTTTGGTACCCCCCCCCCTCCTTTACTAAAACAAAAGAATATAAATTTTAATTTCTAAACAGATTTTGTTTCAATTGTAAACAAATAAATAATTCTGTGAAATGAATCAATATTTTGTAATATAGTTCTTTTGTTTTCTCCCCGCCCCTGTCCACACAAGATCTCACTCCTATTTGTCCACCCCTCTCTTTTAAACCTATAAGAAATTAAAAAAAGAAATTATTGCTAAAAAAAATAAAGGATCTCTTATCAATGAAAACTAATACTAAAGGTTTTAGATTAAACAATGAATTTATAAATTTAGTCGTCAAGTCATATTATTACAAATCGCCATTTTTGGAACGAAATCTACAACTTCGTGTAGACAATTTACACGGCTTTTAAGGAATAACAGAACTCTGAAAATGCTCAACCTAAATAAATTATTACCTGGAATGGTTTCGTCTTCAATGCATTAGCCTATTATTAGTTACAAGGTAATGATGAAATAAAATAAATTATTTTGAAAGAATTAAGAGCAATATTTCTTGTATTATTAGATATTATCAAGTCTAGATACTTCGATCTATGATTCAAAATTATAGAACACTGGCAAATCGAGATAATCCCAATTTAATTTCAATGATTTCAGTTTCGATTATCCTCAGTTGGCTAGCTTTAATTGGTACTTGGGTATTTTTCCTGCAACCAAGGAAAGATGGGAGGACTTTTCACATTCGTATCAATACACTGCTAACTTTTTAATGTTATTATTTTGGCAACATCAAACATTATAAAAACATTAGAAAGTTAGCAATGCTTTGATATGAATGTGAAAAGTCATCCTATTTTTCCTTGGTTGCAGAAATAATACTCAATACAGTTTTACAAAAAAAAAAAAAAACTAAAAAATATTACATGAGATAAACACGTATTTATGAATTCTACACGGAAGCACGTTAACGTTTGATACTTATTTAATTTGATCAATTTCAACAAAAAAAATATGTGGTCCGTGTTGCAGGAGAAAAAAAAAGACAACACAAAAATTTATTTTTATAAAAGTAAATATATTCTATGAAATATATACTTACGCAGACGATTCTTGCATACAAAATGGTGATGGTCAGTAGCAATCCCCCCCCCCCCCAACGTCCTTCCTCCTTCTCCGAAAAAGTTGTCGAACAAGTGATTGACCAGTGCATGCTCTAAATGGAATACTGCCAGCAATCTAATTTTTCGAATAAACAAATAAGTCATTCTATCTTTTCTTGGTTGCAGAAATAATACCCAAGTACCCTTTAATTATATATGCGTTTCCTTATTTTCTCAGATTATTTAGGTATTGGTTTTTAATATTATTTCAACTCAAAAGGTGGCTGGAGTTTCTATTCAAATTGCAAATTCAAATTCTCTGTTTAACTTTTCGCAGATTATTCAGCCAATGGGAAATTTTCTCTTTTTGGAGAAGTTCTTTGTTGAAAATAGCAAGTTCGTGATTATCATTTAAGTCCATTGTTGACGTCATTATTGGTGATTGTTTTATATAGTTAATGTGTTAATAAAATAATTTATATTTTTATAACAATACAAATTTTATTTGTTATTTACTTATCGATCATACTTCTCACATCATACTTCTCACGTATTGCTTCAGTGTATCGGAGTTGCATCACACTTAACCAGGTAATAATAATTAAAGATTAGTTGTCGAATATGTGATTTATAATTTAAGTGAGATACCATATTTATAGTATGATTAAGTTGGGATTAAATGGGTTTAACATTTAATGGTTTATTAATTATAGTGACTTCATTTTTATTAGTGTATTGTTTACTAAAAAATAATAATATATTAGGTTTGGATTCGAATTAGGCCAAAGGTCTGTAAATAATATTAGAGGGATGTAAGAGGCATATCTTAGAGTTTATATGACCTCATGATATTTATTAATATCATACTATTTGTTTTGCCATTGTTTCTTTTTTTAAATATGATTATACTTTAGATTAAGATATTATTGTCACAACGTCCCAATATTAGGTATATATATATATATATATATTAGTGCCCTCAATGATTTTACATTGCATCAAAGTGAGTTATAGATTGCTAATCCTGATTACTTTAATTGAGTGAGCTTGGTTAGATACTATAAGACACTAATATTTTGTCTGCTGATTATTTTAGATTTTAGAATTTCCGTGGAAGATTAAACCGTTTTATATCCACAAGTACAGATAGAAAGATATCAGGATGTACAGGTCCATTTCAATTTATAATATAGTTTAAGTCTTAGTTTATTCCATATTCCACTCATATTTTTAATCTTGTTCATATTTTTTTTTTCATATTTTTATTTTTAATTATTTACCAACAACACATTACAGACTTAGCAATTCTAGGCGTGGAATTATATACATCACATATCTTTTGACTGTCTGATTATAGGGTTACAACTTTTACAGTCCTAAAGTATGATTGTTTAGAAAGCATTAAATTGATAAGGCAAAACAAATAAGTAATTTACCTATAATCAAGTAGCTTCGTTTTTAACATTTTGTGGAATCAAATTTAGTGAATAAGGTATGGAATACGTAAGAATAATTTTAAATTACGGCATATCTTAAATACAAAAACTGATGAAATTCATCGGTATAATGTTTTATACTTCATATAATAACGAAAGAGAATTAAAAGTTATATATTTTAATATTAGTTAATGTTAAGGCTATACCATATCTAGAAGTAAGAAATTCTAAAAAATAATTAATGAACTCAGGGATATTGCAGGATACCATTAGTATAAGATATTTACGATGCGTTATGTTAAGTTATAAATAATATTTTAAGGTTTTTTGAATAGTCGCTAAAATTCTATAAGGCTAATGTGTATTGGAAAAGTTAATTTCCAATTAACTTTATTGGCAAGCCAAAGTAATATTCTTCAAACTTGTAAGAATTGGATTAAAATAAGCAACTCCCAATAAAAATTTCTAATATAATTTTGGGCCTAATACCTGTACTAAATAGCATGTCATAATGTATAATTTTATATACTGTTAAAATAATTTTTTATGTGAGATTGAAACTTTAGTTGTATTGTCCTGTTATTTCATATTTGTTATTTTGTCATCATCACTTCAACTAGAAAGCATATTCTTTATTTTGATTTCACACTAATAAATAAAAACTGACTAAACGTATTATTTAATGATTCAAATATTGCCCTATATTTAAAGATACAATTTATTTATGGTATTTGGAGTTTTTTAGAAAAGTATTATTATCTCAACATTGGATAATTTATCTTCATAAGAGTATACTCTTTTGTAGATCCTATGTGATCAGAGATGATGATTATTATTACTATTATTTCTTTAAAACATAATATATATCTTTTGTTTATATGCAATCTGTAATTGGCTTTTGGCTGTAGATATATACATTAAATAAAAATTGAATTAAACTGGATAATTATTATTATCATCATCATTATTAAGGGTTATGGAGAGTTTGTTGCTCCTGCTCTAAGTCATTATTTTTACTTTATCTTTACAAAAATCTGTTTTCTTGATATGTATAAATTATCTAGAGTTGTTCCAATTTGTAAGAAGGGGAATAAAAAACTATAAGCCAATATCATTGTTAGGTAGTATTTCAAAAATTTTTGAAAGATGTGTATATAATTCTCTATTATTTCAAATTGAGATATATTCCCATTTTTCAGCATGGGTTTATTCCAAATAGATCAGTAGAGACAAATTTGCTAATAATGAAAGATTATGTAGCTAAAGCTATAAATGAACAGAGTTGTTTGGATATAATATATTTTGATCTTAGTTAGGCTTTTGATATGGTTAATCATAGCATTTTATTATCTAAATTAGATTGTTTGGGATTTTCTTTTTTTTATTATGGCTTATATCATATTTCATTGATGTCTAAATTATATTTATTATACATTCGAAGAATCTGATATTTATTACTATAAAAGTGGAGTTCCTCATGGAAGCATGCTTGGATCAATTTTATTTTCATTACATACATATGATATATCTAAAATTGTTTGCAATTGTAATATTTTGCAGTTTTCTTATGATGTAAAATTATTTCTTATACTGATAATTTATCTGATCATTTAAAATTGCAGATTTCTATAAATAACTTTGTGTTTTAGTGTGCAAAAATCAGATGATTGTTCATATTGTAAAAACATTTGTGAGGCCATTTTGTAATAAAACATTTCCTGGTTTTTTCACTACTCTGTAGATTATATTGATATTCCTACAAAGAATAAGATAAAGGATTAAGGAATTTGGTTTAATAGTAATGGTTTTTTTATCCACATTAATAAAATTATTCTTAAATCTAATAAGATTACTGGGATTATAGCAAAGTCAAAAACAGTTTTACATAGGGAATCTTATATTTATTTATTTTATGTAATACTTATATGTCTGTTGTTTGGAATTCTAACACAAAATGTTATGAGGAACGACTGCAGAATATAATGAAGCAGTACTTTAAGTATGTAAGTTTGGAATTATCTTTAGATTGTGAAACATATCTTATGAAAAAAAAAATTGAATGATGTCGTATTTTTTAGAAAAATTATTTTATGTGAATTTGATGTATTGGAACTTGTTCATAATACATATTATAGAATTTTTAATATAACTAGAAATAGTAATTTATTTTATATTATAAAATATAATCATACTGTTTATAAGAATTTTTCATGATTAAAATACCTATGTTACATAATAACATATTTTGAATGTTGATATGTTTAATTTGAATTGTCATCATTTTTTAAAACAATGTAAACTAATTCTTGGCTTGTAAAAACTTCACAATAATTGGATTGTTACTAGTCTGTTGTTAAAACAAAGCAAAGCAAAACTCCATATAGTAGTGCCACCTGTGCTAAACAGAGTAATCAATGGATGCCAGAAGACTTGTGCATAAAATCCCTATCTAATGCCTGCTCATCCATTGATTACTTTGTTTAGCACAGGTGGTACTACTATATGGAGTTTTGCTTTGCTTTGTTTATAAAAAATTATGAGCTAGTATTAGAGATGTGATCATGTGATGCTTGCTAGTCTGTTGTTACATGGTTAATAAATTGAACTGAATTATTATTATTTTATAAGAAATTATAATAAAGAAAGCTGTTTTAACAAAAATAAAAAAAATTATATAAATCTTTAAATATCAATAAAGCAAGTCCTATATAGCATGACATTGCTTTTATGAGCTTGTATTTACAAATATGTAATATAGAGAGCATACCAATAGCTCAAACAAGCTCTTAATTGATAAGTACAGTAAGAGAAAATATTTAAAATCTTTATTTGGAATATTCTTATTCCCATACCAATTGGTTTTAAGCTTATAGCTCATCTCAATGAGGAGCTAAAACATTCAGACACTAGATCTAAAATATCAACTCAAAACACAACGCTTATTTCATAGTAATATTTAAGTAGAAACTCTGAATAATATTTAAATAGAAACTCTGAAATTTTCGGGCATTTTTTGTCATTAACTTCATCTATATAATTTAAATAGCTATATGGATGTGAACCAAAGTCAGATCTACCATATATTAATAGCCTTAGCATTGCCAAAGCTTTAAAGATAAAATTACAATAATGAATAAAGCAACTCATATATAGCGTGACAATGCTTTTATGAGCTTGTATTTACAAATATGTAATATAGAGTGTGTACCAATAGCTCAATCAAGATCTTAATTGGTAAGTGTGATAAGGTGAAATATTTCAAATCTCTATCTGATATGTTCTTATCCCAAGACCAATTTGTTTCAAACTTATGGCTCACCTCAATGAGGAGCTAGAACATTTAGACCCTAGAGCTAAAATATCAACTCAAAACACAGCACTTATTTAGTAATATTTAAGTAGAAACTGAAATTTTCTACATGAAAAGCAATGTCATCCTATATACGACTTGCTTTATTCATTATTATAATTTTACCTTTAAGCAATGCGAAGATTACTAATACATAGTATATCTGAATTTGGTTCAGTCCCATATATCTACTTAAGTTAGATAGCTAAACTTGATGACATGAATGTCTGAAAATTTCAGAGTTTCTACTTAAATATTACACATTAAATAAATGCTGTGTTTTGAGTTGATATTTTAGATATAGTGTCTGAATGTTTTAGCTCCTCACTGAGGTAAGTTCATAAACTCGAAACCAATTGGTCTGGGGATAAGAATATTCCAGTTAGAGATTTTACATATTTTCTCTTACCACACTAATCAATTAAGAGCTTGTTTGAACTATTGGTACATTCCCTATATTAAATCTTTAAATTTATTACATCTTTTATTTATTTTGAACTTAGAATGTATACTCCTCTTTCTTTTCTGTAGCATTTCTCAATTACTAGCTTATATCTATTTATTTTTACTGCTCTTTTATTACTTATTACTTATTTTCCTAGCTATTACCTCTACCAATCTATTTCTACTAGTATCGCTGTCTAGTGACACAGACTCATTTATTGATTTTCTTTTTCATAATAAAAATAAAATAAATTATCATATTTCTCACCTAACCAAGTATTACTTATATGCTATTTTTATATATTTCTAAGGCTAATTTATTTTTAATCCGTATTCATGACTAATATATCTTAAAATAATACAGGTGTCTAAAAAAATATCACGAATCGTGTTTAAAAAAATCTTAAAATTAAATTTGGTACAATCCATGCTTGTTTTGATGGAAATTATACCAAACTGAACTGCAAATGTAATTGGAATCGCCCATTAACAAGGAATTACAAATATAAAATATATACAAATTGATTCATTGTAGGGGAATATGATTACCAATCAGTGACGCATACAGGGTGGAGCGACTAAACTATTTGGTTTTATTAATCTAATTTAATAACGTGTTTTAAAACGTGTCAACAAAACACAATTTCTTACGTCTCAAAACTTCTTAGTGTCTTTTTTTTTTTTTAATTATTGCATTTGCTATTTGAAAATTTTGTTTTTTACATTTTAAAGTTGCTCCTTGTTGTTATTGTAATTTTGTTTGATCATTTTTAATTTCATCATCTGAGTTTTTATTGAATCTGATCAAAGTACTGAAAATAACACTTATTTTTTGATTTAGTAACTGAATTAAAATGTTGATTTTGTTAATACTCCGTTGTTTTCTTTTATCTGCTAAAAGTGCTACATTTTAAAGTAATTTTTGGATATACTAATTGAAATAATTCGTTGACAGATATTTCTTTATTTAAGAATTAAATTAATACGTAAACTTTGTTAATATTGTTGTTGCTTCCTTTTATCTGTTCAAAATGTTGCAACTTATAATTATTTCTCAAGTCTGAAAACCATTTGATCATATTAATACAATCTCCCTAATTGTTTTTTTTTTAAATTACGAATTGAAGTAAAGCGTTGAGTTTGTTATTTATATATTTTTTTTCCTTTTATTTGCTTTCATATAAAAAAACATTTTTACTCCTGCTTACACAGACATGATGACACCTTTTCCATGTTGAATAACATAAGGAACGTTTTTCCTCCTGTCGAAAACCCATCTGATCCAAGTGCTGAAATTAATACTTATTTTTTTATTTAGTAACTGAATTAAAACGTTGACTTTATTAATATTGTTGTTTCCTTTGATCAGCTCAAAGTGCTTTAATTTATAGTTATTTCGCCAGTCTCTAACAACTATCTGATCAGAGTGTTACAATTTACAGTTATTTCTCGTATTACTAATGGAATTAATACGTTCACTTTATATTTACTGCTGTGAGTCGATTATTATTATTGCTGTTGTTTCTTTTTGATTTGCTGAAAGTGCTGCTGTTTTTACAATTTCCAGTTACTTTTCCAGTCTAAAAAGCATATATTCAAAGTGTTGCAATTTACAATTACTCATTTTTCTAATTACTAATTGAATTAATATGTATACTTTGGTATTACTGTGGTTTTCTTTTACTTGCTTTGAGATCAAAAACATTTTTAATTCTGTTTATAAAACAACTCACCAACTGCTGCAATTTTCAGTTATTTATCCAGTCGAAAAACTAACGATTGTAGTGTTGCAACTTAGAGTTCTTATTTTATTTTTCGTTGACTTTTTTAGTCAAAGAGCTGCAGGAATTTACTGTTGTTGTTTTTTTGCATTTACTAATTGAATAAATACGTTGACTTTGTTATTATTATTTGGACACCATTCGTTTCAAAAAATAAATTGCAGTTGGTTTACATTGCTTGGTAAGATTCCATTTTTTAGCATGTACTGCGCAATCACCGTGCTCTATAAACATTTCGGGGTAAGAAGTAGGAATGGCGGGGAGGGATCTGATAATTGCATTTTGTATGTAAGAATTCCTGGAAACTACAATACTGTACTTTATTTCAGACAGTAAGTAGCCTCTTGTTGAATGTTTTGTAATGTGATTTTAAAAACTATTTGTACAAATTTCGGTATTTTTCTTGGTTTAAAATTATTCGATTAAATTTAGCGTTCAAGCATCGTCTGCTTATGTTTCTTTCATAGATTTTTTTTTTTTTTTAACTTTTAAAAAGATATATTTGTGTTGTGTTAATTTCGTAAAGAAAAATGGATCCGGTATGCTTTCATTACTACAATTTTTTTTAAAGTGATGGAAGAAAATTACAAAATTTGGTTCTTTGCGTCCGTCAAATTTGATTGTTTGCGTCCATCTACATTGCATAGAAGTATGTGTATATTTCCTATAAAATTAATTTTTGTGTATTTTTCTAAAACTATTGTGTATTATTCCTGCAACCAAGGAAAGAAAGGAGGACTTTTCACATTCCTATCAAAGCATTGCTAACTTTGTAATGTTTGATGTTGCCAAAATCATAACATTAAAAAGTTAGCAGTGTATTGATACGAATGTGAAAAGTCCTCTTATCTTTCCTTGGTTGCAGGAATAATACCCAAGTACCAATTATAATAATAATTTTATTTAACGCAATAGAATAAAAACAATGTAACTGTGTTATAATTTACAGATTTACAATAACATTAAAATAGAGAACAAACATGACAGAAAATATTTTCAATTATTATTATTCAAGAAAAGTTATCGTAAAAGTCTTACCCACATCACCTTATGGTTTTTTATTTTCTGTTCATCTCCAATTTTTTTTAACAATAATCTCTGGCCATGACAATCAATCGTAGTTTCATATTGAAATTTATAAACTATATATCATGACTATTTTTCCATAAATAAATTCCTATTTGATTGTTGTGGCATAAAATTGAGGGAATCATATATGCTGAATATATATAAATTCTTCCCTTCCTGAGTATTTTTGTCTTATAACATCCTTTATACTATTAAATAAGTAAGTTGTGTTATTCCGTATTAAGAAATGATTATCATTTCAAGACTAAGTTACACATCCGGAAAGATTAGATTAAACACTCGAATTAAAGTCTTGCCTCATTATTGCGCTTATGCATGCATATATGAAAATTAAAATTGCTTTAATTTTATAACGACAAGAAGAAGAACACTGAATTCCCTCTAAGATTGAAAGCACATGAAATTTTGTTTTTTGCTTGTTGTTTTTTTCTTCATTATCTGACAAATCACTATGTTTCTATGGCAACTTAATATTTTAAAAATAGTCAATTTTATATTCAATGATTATCTTACCATAAACAAAAAAAAATAAACGTTTTAATTTCTTACAATTATTTTGTTTTCAATTTGTCAATACTTTAATGATTTAATATAAATAATTTTTAAGTTTTAAAATGCGTAATAATTATTACAGAGGTATAAAATATATACTATAACATTTAGCTTTGGCGGAAGCTAAATATTCAGCTAAATTTTTGTGTTAAGACACCTAAAAATATATACATATAATTTAATTTGGCTTTAAGTAAACTACTGTGAATATTTTCTAATGCTATAATTATTACATATTAGAGCTATTATATCAGTATTTATTCATTCTCTAGATGCAAAAATAATTTTGACACAGCATAAATAATAATGAGTTCATTTAAATAAATTTTCAAATGTTATAAACATCTTTAAATTTTAAAAGATAATAATGTCAATGATAAAAAATGTAATTCAGAGTTTAAAATGCTCGTTTAATTTTAGTTTAACTGCAAAACTGTTTTAAAAAACTTAGATTAATTTCTAAAGTTGAGAAACCAAGTTCAAACCCTATCTCTTGGCTTGACGTGTTAAAAATTAAAGCTATAATATTTAATTAACTTTGAATATAAAACACAATATTATAGTTAAATACTTTTAAACTAATTTAATTATAAAAGAGTTTAATAAAGTTACAATTAAATTACAAATGTTATTACTTTAATAAATGTTGAATTTGCGATAAATATTATATTTATTTGATAATATTTAGTTTAAATAATCTTAAAAGCAATTTAAAATCTATTCTGAGATTTTTCTAGATTTAAAATTGCAATAAATAAATATTAAATATTGTATTAATATTAAACATATAATCAATTTTATATTATCTAATATTTTATTTTTATCCTGGTTATTTTGTAGTTTTTAAGTATTTTTATCTGACCAGTAAGTGTTTTTAATTAATTCATTTTGATTCGCAACATTCCTTGGTGATAGATAGGTCAAGGATTCAAACTACTAAGAGGAGAGGTTGTAAATTCGAAGGTAAATAAACAGTATGATACAATGGTCATATGACCATGGATATGAATAAGTGAAAGAGACATCTGACATCAGTTGTCTATAGAGTTGTCTACCCCACTCTCTATTCATTTCTCAAGGTTTTCAACCAATCTAATTTTGTAACAGATGAATTTTAAACTCTACTAGATACTTTTTAAAACTTCTGTTTTGTATTAGTCAATATGTTCCGGTAAATTTATATTTCGACATAATTATCTGAACAGAAACACCAAAGGAACGATGTCTGCAATTGCCAATGGTATGGTAATATAATTTGTTATTTCAATATTTAAACTAGTATTTTAAAATTTGCAATGAAGAAAAACTTCAAAAATTATTGTTATTGCTATTGCCATAACTGGAGAACAATTTTCAATTTTAAAAATAAGTTGAATGTCTATTTTATAATAAAAATTGCCAAGGAATATCTTATTCTATTATTGGTAAGAACACTACCACAAATGCTAATAATTTTTAATAGCTTCTCGTAATATTGCAAATCAATATTATTTGGAATTAATTTACATGGAATCATATTCAGGTATTGAGATCATATTCAGGTATTGAGAGAAGTTATAGAAAGGACAAATGAATATGAGTTGTCATTATGTTTTGGATTTGTAGATTATGAAAAGGCATTTGATTCTATAAACATTTCTTCAGTGATTAAGGCATTGGATCATCAAGATATAGATCCAGGATATTGTCATATTTTAAAGAATATTTATAAAAATGCAACAGCAACAATTAGATTACATAATGATACTGGGAAAGTCAACATTGAGAAAGGTGTAAGACAAGGTGACTCCATATCTTCAAAACTTTTTCCAGCAGTGCTGCAAGAAGTATTTTTAAACAATTCAAAACAAAACAACACTCTCCATATAGTAGTGCCATCTTGTGCTAACAAGAGCAATCAATGGATGCCAGAAGGCTTGTGCATAAAATCCCTATCTAGTGCCTACTCATCCAACATCCCCAGACTAGTTTCTGGCTTGTGGCCTTCATCAGTGAGGAGCCTTGGATCTGAGAGCACTGCACCTAGATCTTAGGATCTAATGCAACCCTCCAGCACCCACCTTTTAACTCTATTTAACTACAAAACTATGAGAATGAAATTGAAAACACTATTAATATTTTCAATCCAAGCTCAATAGCTTATATAGTCATATGGGTCTGAACTCAATTCAGTACCCATACATTTTGGTGTCTTTGGCTCTTTAACAACCATAGCCACCACTATCCTATTAGGCAGGATTGGTGTTAAACCACTAAACATCACATGATCACTATCTCATACTAGCACAATAATTGTTATTAAACAATTCAAAACAAAACAACACTCTCCATATAGTAGTGCCATCTTGTGCTAACAAGAGCAATCAATGGATGCCAGAAGGCTTGTGCATAAAATCCCTATCTAGTGCCTACTCATCCAACATCCCCAGACTAGTTTCTGGCTTGTGGCCTTCATCAGTGAGGAGCCTTGGATCTGAGAGCACTGCACCTAGATCTTAGGATCTAATGCAACCCTCCAGCACCCACCTTTTAACTCTATTTAACTACAAAACTATGAGAATGAAATTGAAAACACTATTAATATTTTCAATCCAAGCTCAATAGCTTATATAGTCATATGGGTCTGAACTCAATTCAGTACCCATACATTTTGGTGTCTTTGGCTCTTTAACAACCATAGCCACCACTATCCTATTAGGCAGGATTGGTGTTAAACCACTAAACATCACATGATCACTATCTCATACTAGCACAATAATTGTTATTAAACAATTCAAAACAAAACAACACTCTCCATATAGTAGTGCCATCTTGTGCTAACAAGAGCAATCAATGGATGCCAGAAGGCTTGTGCATAAAATCCCTATCTAGTGCCTACTCATCCAATATCCCCAGACTAGTTTCTGGCTTGTGGCCTTCATCAGTGAGGAGCCTTGGATCTGAGAGCACTGCACCTAGATCTTAGGATCTAATGCAACCCTCCAGCACCCACCTTTTAACTCTATTTAACTACAAAACTATGAGAATGAAATTGAAAACACTATTAATATTTTCAATCCAAGCTCAATAGCTTATATAGTCATATGGGTCTGAACTCAATTCAGTACCCATACATTTTGGTGTCTTTGGCTCTTTAACAACCATAGCCACCACTATCCTATTTTATGCACAAGCCTTCTGGCATCCATTGATTGCTCTTGTTAGCACAAGATGGCACTACTATATGGAGAGTGTTGTTTTGTTTTGAATTGTTTAATAACAATTATTGTGCTAGTATGAGATAGTGATCATGTGATGTTTAGTGGTTTAACACCAATCCTGCCTAATAGGATAGTGGTGGCTATGGTTGTTAAAGAGCCAAAGACACCAAAATGTATGGGTACTGAATTGAGTTCAGACCCATATGACTATATAAGCTATTGAGCTTGGATTGAAAATATTAATAGTGTTTTCAATTTCATTCTCATAGTTTTGTAGTTAAATAGAGTTAAAAGGTGGGTGCTGGAGGGTTGCATTAGATCCTAAGATCTAGGTGCAGTGCTCTCAGATCCAAGGCTCCTCACTGATGAAGGCCACAAGCCAGAAACTAGTCTGGGGATATTGGATGAGTAGGCACTAGATAGGGATTTTATGCACAAGCCTTCTGGCATCCATTGATTGCTCTTGTTAGCACAAGATGGCACTACTATATGGAGAGTGTTGTTTTGTTTTGAATTGTTTAATAACAATTATTGTGCTAGTATGAGATAGTGATCATGTGATGTTTAGTGGTTTAACACCAATCCTGCCTAATAGGATAGTGGTGGCTATGGTTGTTAAAGAGCCAAAGACACCAAAATGTATGGGTACTGAATTGAGTTCAGACCCATATGACTATATAAGCTATTGAGCTTGGATTGAAAATATTAATAGTGTTTTCAATTTCATTCTCATAGTTTTGTAGTTAAATAGAGTTAAAAGGTGGGTGCTGGAGGGTTGCATTAGATCCTAAGATCTAGGTGCAGTGCTCTCAGATCCAAGGCTCCTCACTGATGAAGGCCACAAGCCAGAAACTAGTCTGGGGATGTTGGATGAGTAGGCACTAGATAGGGATTTTATGCACAAGCCTTCTGGCATCCATTGATTGCTCTTGTTAGCACAAGATGGCACTACTATATGGAGAGTGTTGTTTTGTTTTGAATTGTTTAATAACAATTATTGTGCTAGTATGAGATAGTGATCATGTGATGTTTAGTGGTTTAACACCAATCCTGCCTAATAGGATAGTGGTGGCTATGGTTGTTAAAGAGCCAAAGACACCAAAATGTATGGGTACTGAATTGAGTTCAGACCCATATGACTATATAAGCTATTGAGCTTGGATTGAAAATATTAATAGTGTTTTCAATTTCATTCTCATAGTTTTGTAGTTAAATAGAGTTAAAAGGTGGGTGCTGGAGGGTTGCATTAGATCCTAAGATCTAGGTGCAGTGCTCTCAGATCCAAGGCTCCTCACTGATGAAGGCCACAAGCCAGAAACTAGTCTGGGGATATTGGATGAGTAGGCACTAGATAGGGATTTTATGCACAAGCCTTCTGGCATCCATTGATTGCTCTTGTTAGCACAAGATGGCACTACTATATGGAGAGTGTTGTTTTGTTTTGAATTGTTTAATAACAATTATTGTGCTAGTATGAGATAGTGATCATGTGATGTTTAGTGGTTTAACACCAATCCTGCCTAATAGGATAGTGGTGGCTATGGTTGTTAAAGAGCCAAAGACACCAAAATGTATGGGTACTGAATTGAGTTCAGACCCATATGACTATATAAGCTATTGAGCTTGGATTGAAAATATTAATAGTGTTTTCAATTTCATTCTCATAGTTTTGTAGTTAAATAGAGTTAAAAGGTGGGTGCTGGAGGGTTGCATTAGATCCTAAGATCTAGGTGCAGTGCTCTCAGATCCAAGGCTCCTCACTGATGAAGGCCACAAGCCAGAAACTAGTCTGGGGATATTGGATGAGTAGGCACTAGATAGGGATTTTATGCACAAGCCTTCTGGCATCCATTGATTGCTCTTGTTAGCACAAGATGGCACTACTATATGGAGAGTGTTGTTTTGTTTTGAATTGTTTAATAACAATTATTGTGCTAGTATGAGATAGTGATCATGTGATGTTAAGAAGTATTTTGTGGATTAAAATAGGAAACTAAAGGAGTGAAAGTAAATGGAGATTATTTAAGTCATTTAGATTTCACAGATGATGTAGCTGTTTTTGCAAATAATGCTTCAGAGCTGCAGAAAATGTTGCAGGAGTTATCAGATGAAAGTAGGAAAGTAGGACTAAAGATAAGTGTTAAAAAATGCTAAAGTAATGTTTAATCAATTTGCTCAAAATATGAAAATAAAGATTGATTATGTTGAATTAGAAGAAGTTAACAGTTACAAATACCTTGGTCAGATTATTAATACAGATGGAAACATAATGGAGGAAATTAATCATAGAATTAAACTTGGTTGGAGTGCTTTTGGTAGAAATAACTTGATACTAAAAGGAAATATGCCTATGTGTTTGAAAAGGAAGGTTTTTAACAAATGTGTTTTACCAGTTCTTACTTATGGATCTGAGACTTGGACACTTAATAAAAGAGAAATACAGAAACTTCAGACCACTCAAAGAAGTATGGAGAGATGTATGTTGGGAGTAACAAGACGAGATCGAAAACGCAATGTATGGGTAAGAGAACAAACAGGTGTTACTGACCTCATTGAAAAAATTAAAAGATTGAAGTGGAGTTGGGCTGGACATATTGCTAGAAGAGATGATAATAGATGGACAATTGAAATTTTAAACTGGATTCCCAAGAGATTGTAAAAGACCCAGAAAGAGACCACATATGAGATGGATGGATGAA
Organism: Epiperipatus broadwayi; assembly: GCA_028023455.1. Taxonomy (NCBI): domain Eukaryota; kingdom Metazoa; phylum Onychophora; class Udeonychophora; order Euonychophora; family Peripatidae; genus Epiperipatus; species Epiperipatus broadwayi. The sequence goes on from JAQFVV010006506.1 coordinate 486,270, forward strand.
ATAAGAAAGTCTGCTGGAGTGATGTGGAGAAGAGAAGCTAAAGATCGGAGAAGATGGATTAAACTTGGAGAGACCTTCATCCTGCAGTGGATTGATAATGGTTGATAATGATGATGATGACTTGTGTACTATTCATGCAAGGAAGAAAAGATGGGAGGCCTTTTCACATACCCGAAAAAGTAATAATCTTGCGACTGAACGTTATTTCTCATCTCGAAAAACGTGTTTTTAAACGTGCACAGAAACGTGTTTTGCAATGTGTCCCAAACAAAAGATATTCTATTGTTGCATTTTGGAGATTTTGTTTGCGTATCCTATTGAATTCTGCTGGTGCATAAAAATATATTTGTTTTTTGTCTCATTAAAAAGTTTGTTGTTGAAATTTGAAATTAGTAATTGTTGTTGTTACTTAATTGTGGGCTTTTTAGTGTGGATTTTTGGTTAATTTCTCATCCTTAATTTCAAGTTAGCTCTTTTCTAAGTGTAAACCCCAGTTTGTGGTTCCACCAAATTATAAGTGTCGGTCTCTCTGCATAAGCCATCAAATATCCACTGTTAAGAAAGAATTTGGCCTTGTTGACTTTTCCTCCGTGACAAAAAAAGCCTATCGTCAATTGTCAAATAGAAATAACGCAATTACAAATAAGGCAAAATAAGAGCCATTCAAGCAGATTTTTTAAAGAAGAGCATGTTTTTGCAACTGACAAATAAAAATAAATGGTAAATACTAACTGTAAATTGACGTTGCAAATATTTTTAAATGTTCAGTAATAATTAATTCTGCAAATGAAGAGAATTGATTAAAAGAATTTATAATTCGATAATAATCATTAATTTGTGCCGCTTCATTTCTTTAAAAGATGCTATTTACTATTGTTTAAAAAAACACAGTTTTTTTTTTTAAGTATTATAATGATTTTCATTTGCCTTTCTTTGAAAGAAGAAGAAATAATTTAAATTACTATAAATTATTTAATTGCTAAAATATGTGAATTTAAAAAGTGTTTACATTCTATATGAAGATACCAAATTTGTACTGCGCTAATGGCATTCTAATTAAAGAATTAAAATAATTCTTTTTTATATTTTGATAACTTTATGAAATCTGTACAAATGTTGAAAACTCATGATTTCTTCCTCTGTGCTTTGTTATGCAAATCACTGGTGTCATGAAGATCATAGTTAGGTCAAACATTCTCTCCTGCAAATGTTCAACAATGTTAATAAATAATAATTATGGAAGTGCTTTGTTGCCTTATATAACATTACTAATACCAATTTAGAATAATTTGCGTAAAGGATTTGTGATATATTTATTGCAGTATTTTGAATATTTATTATACTTTAAATCTATGAATACATCGAATGAATGGCAATAAATTATCATATACTTGATAATAGAATGAATTGAATTTGTCCTGGATATATGAAAAAACACATTAGTATTTTAATGATATCTTATATAATGGATGTGTTTGCTGTCCACAGGATGCTACTACCAACAGTCTTCTTCATATTCAAGTAATGGAGATTTGGTCAAGAATAAAACAGAAGAACATTTTTATTTAATATAATTTATTTATGGTACAAAAGGGTAAATTTAGTTATACTATGATTTTATAATATGTTATGATGTGCATATATTATTGGTCATGCTATATGTTATATATTTTAAAATATTAAAGATTAAAATTCTCAAAATAGTATTTTATCACATGAACATATTTTAAATAGTATGTGTCTCTCTTTAAAAATATGAATAATTTATTTATGAAGAGCTGTTGTATGTTTTTATCATTTATTTATTATTACTACCTAATGTCAATAGAACCATATTTGATATTAATTAATTGTTTTGTTTATCATAGTTTACATTGATTACCTATTATAGTATTATTTTATAAATAGTAGTATTATTTTCTCTATATTTAGGAGTGCTTTTACATGCCCATATATTTTATGGATGGTTGTTAGTCCCTATCATCAACTTTGCTAGCTTAATTTCCAAAAAGAATAGAAGCATTTAGACTCTCTTTTATTATTTGTTGTTCTGTTAGCTTTTGTATGCTTATAGCATATACTTTAGAAATTGTAGCTAATACTCCTTCTATTCTAAGGCAATTCCATCTTAGTATTTTATCCTTGATGTGCATTCTCATTAATTTTCTGGATTATTGACAATGTCCTAGTTTCTTTACTAGCCTAAAAAGTAGATGGTCCCTATGACCAATGCCATCATACTTTGCCTTACTTTATTGTTGAAGATTGATTTTGCTTGTAATGTTAATAAAGCATGTATACGATTTTGCCATGGCTTTATTAGACATTTTTAGTCATATTATCAAGGTATTGTGGAATTCTACATTACCTCTAAGAGCATTCATTCTTTGTCGGCTTAAAATGTGAAAAATACTAAATATGATAAAGTTGTTTTTAAAATTTTGTACATTTATTTTGGGCATGAATAGCTAATATATACATACTTTATAACTTCTTCACCAATGGATTGGAAAGCTATTATTATTATTTATACTGAGTATGAAAAATATTCATGTAAGAGACACTACTATATGCTAGTTATTATTATAGTATGAATGAGAACTTTTGATAATGAAATAATACAAAAAGTTACATTAATACAATGAATTATTTTTGCTAATCCAATGGAGTGTATTTTTTAAAAAAAAAACAATGTCATTTTTTAATTTTCTGATAAATTTTGTAGAAGCTACTTTGTGAAAAAAGTTTGATCAATACGGACTTAAAGATGGACTAATTGTAAATTTTGTTGTTATTTTGCTGTAAATAAACCTTTGTTATTGCTATTTGAGTAATTTCTTATAGTCGTTTATTCACATCATTCCACTTGTTAATCTGAAATCATCGTAATTATCAAACATCATTTTAAATATTAATTAAAATATTAAATGCTTATAAAAATTATACAATTATTTTAGTGTATTTACTATAAGAATATATGACATTTAAATTTATAAGAATCACTATTTATTAAATTATTAAAGCATTATTAGAACACCTAAGAAAGATATATTTGCTTAGTAAAGAGTTAAAATGTGTTTGTCAATTTGGATCACTTTAATTAATCCAATTTGCTTATGTCAAATCACTGTACATATTTATTTTAAATCATTTTCACATTAGAAGATCATAGTTGTTATTATTTTGATAAGATTCAATTTCTGTAAGAATCTCCTTCATATTTAGAAGGTGTTAATCAGATTTATTCTAAGATGTTTAGGATATCTACCAAATCATATACCCATTCTTGATAACCGAATGTAATCCTAAGTTATAATTTATCTTATTCTAAATTTAAGAGTTCATGTTATATTTTATTTTAGTAATATTATTGTTATAATTATGATAAACATTAGCTTAGAGGAAATGTATGTTTTACTATAATGGTCAAATATCTAATACAATTTATTTGTCCATAATGTTGTCACTAATACATAAATAAATAATTAATCAAAACAAGATTTCAACTATTAATAACAATATTTTAATATTTGTCGAACTGACTTTCATCTTCATTGAGACACTTATATAATTCACATAACCAATTAAAATACAGGCACTCTTCACCCACCTGGAATCGAATTGTCTATGTAGTTGATTTGAACTCAGACTTTCAAGCATCCTTCAACTATCCATATTATCTCATACCACTGATACTCATGACCACATACATGGCAAAAAGATAAATAATCACAAATATACATATTGCATGCTAAACCAGCACTCATCAGTTGGTCCAGATTATGATCTCCCACACAAACACACACACCCATATATATATATATTGCAACCATTTGGGTTACATGGTACACCCATAATAAAATAGTGTGTGTGCATATATATATGTAAAATAAAGGAAATGTAAAAATGAACATAGAATAAATTTTTGTAGATATTTTTCTATATTTCCTAAAATAAAATAATAATAAGAAAGGGTTAAATAATAACTCTGATTTAAAATAAAAATTGTTTTAGAAATTAAACTTTTAATACGTGAATAAATATAAATATTGTAGTAGTAGTAGTAGTAGTAGTAGTAGTAGTAGTAGTAGTAGTAGTAGTAGTAGTAGTAGTAGTAGTAGTAGTAGTAGTAGTAGTAGTAGTAGTAGTAGTAGTAGTAGTAGTAGTAGTAGTAGTAGTAGTAGTAGTAGTAGTAGTAGTAGTAGTAGCAGCAGCAGCAGCAGTAGTAGTAGTAGTAGTAGTAGTAGTAGTAGTAGTAGTAGTAGTAGTAGTAGTAGTAGTAGTAGTAGTAGTATTGTGAAATGTAAAAACACAATATTGTTTTCAAAATCTTTTAATTAATTAAAACATGTATATGTTTTCAAAGGGATTAGAGAGCTAAAAATAAAAACTCTGTTTTCATCAAAGTGTTATCATCACCTTAGATGATTCTATAAAAGGGCTGATAACATAATTAGTTCCAGTCTGGGTAATGATTTTTGAAAAGAACAGTCTGAATAGTAGATTTTTGTAAGAGCTGAACAGGAACAGCTTGGCTACTAAAATTTTTTGAGTAAGTGGCAGCAATTAGCTGACCAAAATACATAGCTGCAGTATGTTGTTGGCTGTAGCAGAGAGTTGGCAAAGTAGCTACCATGAACTGATGTAGCTGAAGATAGAACAACAGATCCAGAGCTGCTAATATTTCCTTCACAGGAGTTTTGATTTACTTGAAGCTGGGTCACTTCTAAATCAATAGCCTAAAAAATGAGGGCAAAATAGCTAGCAGAGTTATACAAAGCTCCTATGAAGATCTAAGGACAATCCAATAGCTGCCCTATAGTTTACTGCAGACTTTTGATTCTTGAGGCCAGGGTCACTTCAAATGGATCAACTAGCTGCTTAAATATGTTCTAGATGACAGCTTGACAATTTCTTGGACTACAAAAGGAAGCTCATGGTATGCCAAAAATTATCTGAATTATATACTTTTACCTGATGATGACAACAAACCTGGATTGATAAAAAAACAACTTGCCCAAGAAAAACACCAGCTGAATAAAGAAGTAGTTATATGTATGCTGCTGTGTCTACATATGCGAAGAGAAGCACAGATAAACTTAAATACAAAAGTGAATTGTTTTTCAATAATTTATTTGATGGACCTTTTTAAATCTATATTTTTAAATTTAAAGACATTGATAATTCGTTAAGTTGTAACCTAATAAAAGCTTTCTAACCTCTGGAAAATTGACTATATATTTTTTAAAAGAATAAAAGAAAGTTATAATAGAATTTGTTAAACTGATTTTTTTTTAATATTGATACACACATATATATGTGAAATTTATGTGTTTTCCAGATGATTAATTATGAAAAAATATAATATTTTAACGAATTGAAATAGATAAAAGTCAGTGTGTGTATATACACACACACTCATATATGTAAAATTTTAATATTTTTTTTGATTAAATGTCAATTCATTTTTTTAAATATTAATTGTATATTATAAATTGCACATTTGTGTGCACATATATGTAAATCAATGTAACAATTTAAATGTTGAATGGTAATTATTTAAATCTCAATGTGATCATTTGAAATTTTGTACTATAATCAAAATCAGAAAATTCACGTGCATATGTGTGCGTATATATGTCAATTGTATTGTAAATAACAATGCGTATCAGATAGACACTTATGTGTAAAATTTTGATCATTTTTTAAAATTAAATGTTAATTCAAACATGTTTATTTTGTATCAAGCCACATGCCTGTGCGCTGAATGGGTTTTAAGTAAACCTAATTTATTAATCATGTAACTCAATGTATACTTTTCAAAATCAGAACCCTTATAAGACCTAAATTCATTTTTATTGTTATTAATAAACTTATATTTAATTGTTGAAATGGTTTCCATCATCTCTTGTTCACATACAGTAATAAAGCTTTTGTTCTCTGAGTTAGATTTGAGCATGGGATGAATATATAAATGGGGATGTGTATTTAGTGCTTTGGGTATCCAGAGATGATCGATCATCATCCTGGTTGGTGCAAAAGAGGATACTCTTTAACCCTTTTCCCGCCTCTTACGAGGCCTCTCGTCGACATCTGACGTCACTCTAACTCTGCCAGTTCTTATGCTAAAATATTTGTTTGACAGGTATTGATTAGGTTTTTAAAAGTTCTGTAAGATGGTGCCCTCTTCCGAATTATTTTAGAAGTAAAAAATCAAAAAAAACGCATTTAAACCTAAACAAAGAAAGAACATTGTCAGTCATTGGTTGTCAGCGAGCTCTCAGCCGAAAAGGCATTCTTATTGGCTGGAAAGAACAAAGAAACCGCCTGATCAAAGAAAATAAAGAAAAACGCTGAGATTTTCATTTCGAATGCAATTTTAAGTATTAAAAAAATATAATTTGAGAAATTAAACTAGTTTTTTAAAAAATATACTAAAAAAACAAAATTATTTTCGAAAAATATTGAAGATTTTAGTAAAAATATTTAAGATTTAGCAAAAAGAAATCTTTACTTTTCCAGAACGTAACATTGAAAAAAAGCGTTTGCGTCACCACTTTTTTGTTTAGACATTCGCTTTATATTTGCTGAAATTGAATATATTTTATAATAAATAAATAACAATTTATTTTTGAAAGAACTTTCATTCTCTTTCAATACCCTGAAAAATTAGTAATATACTTTTTATAAATGTATCTGAGTTGAATTTAATATTATAGGCGAATATGTTTTAACAATAGGCTTTGTCTTCAGTTTGTGAGTTGGCCAATTAAAAGATTTGATTTTTACCTCATACAACCAATAATATAATTAGCGGTTTAAGGGTTAAAGCCCATGCACTATATTTTATTTTAATCTTTATTAAAAATTTCAGTTTATAGTTGGCCAGTACATTAATAGTACTCAAGTGGCCTGAGCATTGATGATGCTCAGCATGTTTTAAATGTCCCAGCATTATTGTTTAGATTTTTCTGGTTATGTATTCTGATGGATGAGCACTTAGTTTGTGCCTCTGAATTAATGGTTAAATAATTTCCCAAGCTGGCAAAGGCTCAATAGTTAGCCTGATCTACAGAAGACCCATTTCCAATCCAGTCACAAGGTTGACTGTTGATTTATATTTTTATTGTTCAAATCCAGCCACAAGATGGACTGCTAATTTATTGTACTGATTAATTATATTGTGGACCATTCATGATGAGTGATTATTTATTTTGAGTATTAGTATTACTTATAATTACTTTTTGATAATGCTGTTTGATATATGATTGATAAATAATTATGCTTTTAGTTGCTCTTCTGAGGAGTGACTGGCTGATCTCACAATGATCTCACAGATTTTTGGATCTCATGTCCTCTTTCCTTCATTTTCCTACTCATATACCTACCCCATCCCATTACAATATATATATATATAATATATACCGAACACTGATATATATATATATATATATATATATATCAGTGTTCGGTTTATATTAAGAGAGTAAATCTTCATATTTTAATGGACAGGCTTTAATCTGATGGTTGAAGAGTTGGAGATTGGAGTGGATTGAAGCCTGCTGATTAAAGTATGAAAATTTGCCATCTTAATATAAACTGAGCCCTGATTATATATATGTGTAGGAGATGATAATCTAGACCAACTGATTAGTGCTGGTTTAGCATGAAATATGTATATTTGTGGTTATTTATTTTTTCTACATGTATGTGGTCATGTGTATCAGGGGTATGAGATAATATGGATAGTTGAAGGGTGCTTGAAAATCTGAGTTTCAAATCTCCTATGTTTATATACCCAATTAACTATATCTCCTCCATCCACTGGACATTATTTACATTACATTGCACTTTTTTAAACATATACTTACATATTATAATCAAATAAATAAATAAATTTAACATATTTTACATCTTACATATACATTCAATTTACAATAATCATTTACTTACATTCAAATATCAGCCTTTCAAGCTAATTGTGCATGCGCTTCTGTGAGTGTTAATAATAATAAATGAATACTTTCCTCTCCAATACAAGATATAGTATTTATGCAGGAATAAAATGAATCCATTTATTCCTACAACTCAAATGATTATTCCTGCATAAATACTATATCTTGTATTGGAGAGGAAAGTATTCATTTATTATTATTAACACTTGCAAAAGTGCATGCACAATTAGCTTGAAAGGCTGATATTTGAATGTAATACAACTGTAAACATGCACTATATAAAAATAAATGCTTATTTACATATAAATAATCATTTATATAAATTAAAACTAAAAAAAAATTTTAGACCTATAATTAAAAAAAAAATTTTTTTTACAATTTTTTTCCAAAAATAATAATAATTAAATACATATTTTATATCTCTTAAAAACATTATTTACATATTTACAATCATTTTCTACACTTTCCAATTATTTAATAAAGCCTGTTTTCCTCCTAATTTTACAGACCTTTTACTATATTTACACATTTGTCCAAGGTTTCTTAAATATACAATGTTTCATAATATATTCTCTTATAGTAATCCTTCACATACATTATAACACTTACATTTTCTTTACATTTCATTTTATACCCTGCATCCAAATAATGAAAATAAAAAAGAGGCATATAAACAGTAATTAAAGATGGAAGTGATTATGTAAAAATAGGTTACAAAAAGAAAGCAATCAGAAAGATTTTTGATAATAAAATAGACAGAATAAATGAGAAAACTGGAATAAGTATAGAGATAGTAAACGGATGTCTATTCCATATTCAGAAAAGGTATATAAAATATTAATGAAAGAAAAATTGCAATATAATGTAAAAATAGCTCGGAAAAATTATGTCTGTGAGTAAATGGTTAGATAATGCAGAAAACTTAAATGATGTTAGTAGTATGGTGGGGCTAGTTTATAAAATTAGCTGTGGAAAATTCAATAAAATATATATAGGACAAATAGGAAGAGTGGCAATTAGGAGAGATAAGGAACATGATTGAGCCATTAATAGAAAGATATGAACTCATGACCATATTTGCATTATTTGGATACAAGGCATAACATGAAATATGAAAAAAATATATGTTATAAAATATGTGAAGAATTACGATAAGAGAATATATTATGAAACATTGTATATACAAGAAAACTTGGACAAATGTGTAACTATAGTAAAAGGTCCAGCAAAATTAGAAGGAAATGGGCTTTATTAAGAAATTGAAAAGTGTAGAAAATGATTGTAAATATTTAACAAATATTTTAAGAGATATAAAATATGTATTTAATTATTATTTTTGGAAAAAAATTGTAAATTTTTGTTTTTAATTATAGGTATATATTTTTTTAGTTTTATTTAAATGAATATTGTAAATTATATGTGTATGTAAGATGTAAAATATGTTAAATTAATTTATTTATTTGATTATAATATATAATTATATATTTTAAAAAAGTGCAATGGAAATAATGTCCAATAGATGGAGTAGATATAGTTAAATGGCTATATGAACAAAGTGATTATACAGAAAGTGAGTTATTGGTTTTTATGCTAGGTTTAGGAAAAGATAAGAGGGATTTAGATATGAAGGTCATGGAGTTGACAAAGATTATGTTGTGGAAATGGGATGGAGCAGATTATGGGAAAACTTAGGGTGGACAATGGTAAAGGAAGGTAAAGTGGCTAACAGGTTTCTCTGAGCATAGCTGCTGAGAGATTCCTGACTCCGTTTAAGGAGAAGTCACAGTGCATCACATCACATCACATATGTTAGTAAAAAGATATTAGATTACTTAGAAAAAGCTCAAAGGGACGTAGGAAGACATGCATTGGATGCAGAAGTATGGACAGCAAAGGAGGCAATTCAAAGAGAAATTGGATGGTCAAGTTTTCATATGAGAGATGCAAAAAGTAAAATGAAAATGTTTGGTAGATTGCAGTTTATGGATAATAAAGGAATAGCTAAAATAGTATTTAATTGGGTTATGAGTAAAGGGCAGGTAACAAGATGGATGAGAAAAGTAATGCGGTATGCAAAAGATTTGGATAAAGAATTTATATCAGTATATTTGTACAAAAGATGAGATGATTGTGTTAAGAGAATTATTGAGTGTTATAGTAGTAAGGAATGGGATAAAAGAATAAATTTATTAATAAAGACTAGGGAGTTAGAGAGATGGAGAAATAGTATGGAGAGTAAAAAGAGTTTAAATATATATAGAAATAAACAGAATATTAGGTGTGAGTTAATATATGATAATAGTAAGGAAAGTAGTTTATTGTTTAAGGCTCCAATGGGATCTTTAGCTACAAAAGAATATACATGTAAATGAAAAAATGTGGTGATTTATTTTGTAAATTATGTAAGGAAGGAATAGAAAATATTAGGCATTTGTTAATTGAATGTAAATGTTTGAAAACAGAAAGAGTATATATAATGAAGTTGTAGAAAAATAAATATGAAAAGAGTGATTATACAGAAAGTGAATTATTGTTTTTTATGCTGGGTTTGAGAAAAGATAAGGGGGATTTAGATATAAAGGTTATACAGTTGACAAAGATTGTGTTGGGGAAATGGGATAGAGCAGATTATGGGTAAATTTAGAGTGGGGAATGTAAAATAAAGTGGCTAACAGGTTTATCTGGGCATAGTTGCTGAGATATTCTTGACTTCGTTTAAGGAGAAGCCATAATACATCACATCACATCACACATATGAATTGTGTAGTATAATACCTTGAAACGGTCTCAATCGAGATGCAAACCAGATCGATTAATGTTAAAATATAATTATTAATAGTTATTTATTTCAATCTTGTTTTGATTGATTGTTTATTAGTGTATGTCTTATTTATTGTATATAACTAGGATTTCATTAAATAATCAAAAGGATTTTTAAAAACATATTACCCTGAAATAATCTTATATAATTTCATGAACTGTATTATTAAATTTATTTTAATATTGAAATTTTACATTCAAAAGATAAATTTTAAATGGCATAAATTTTAAAAGAACATTTCAAATATTTTAAAAATTAAATATTATTTCATTTGATCAAAGCAATAAATGCCTAGAAGATACTTGTGAGAGGATTAGAAGATCTTTACAAGGTGAATAAAAAAATAATAGTTGTATTAGTAAAGAAAGAACTTTAATTGTAAACTTAATGGCATATGTGTACAATGCTAAGATTCTTTTATGAATGATAAAGTGAGTTAAGATTTCACCCCTCTTAATTGTTAATAGTGTTGCTTCGTATTTTATTATATTTTATTATAATGCTTCCCCTGTATATATTTGGTATTGTGACATAGGTTATTATTTGAACCAGTGTAACTTAATAGTTTATTATCTATAGTTAATAGCATTTACCATTTGTAGTTTTGTGTTTATAATTTTTGCTTGTACTTTGTCATTCCCTGCATCTTCTTTATAGGTTACACAATAGTGTATTTTTTATCATTTTTATCTTACTCTTTATAGGTTACAAAATAGATTCCAATGTGTCAGCTATCCATAAGTAAGGGGTTGATTATAATATATATATATATATATATATATATATATAATCAATATATATATATATATATATATATATATATTAGAAGGGACTTAAACTCAGACTGTCAAGCTCCCTACAACTATCCATTCCATCTTATGTAACTGAAAGCCATCACTACACATATGTGAAAAAGATAAATGATCTTCAATATATGCATTTCATGCTGAAACAGCACTCTTCCGTTGGTTCAGATTACCATCTCTCACACATATATACAATCAGAGCTCAGTTCATATTAAGATAGCAAATCTCAAACTTTAATTAACAAGCTTCAATCTTCTCCACCCTCCAACTCTTTTCAGCCATCCATATCAGCGAATATCCAAAGATGAAATGCTCAAAGCGCTTGTTGGAGCTAATATTACTGTCATACTCATGTTAACTTTAAGTCACCCTGACTCTTTACATATAGGACCTTAATATATCCATTGAAATATACAGAAGAGGGATGGGCAGAATACAGGCTGAATGGGTAATATTTAAATACATGTATATTGTCTATACTAAATTTAATGTAATTAGAAGGGACTTGAACTCAGACTTTCAAGTTCCTTACAACTATCCACTCCATCTTATACGATTGATACCCATGACAGTTCAATAAGAAGGTATGGGTAGATGTATGAAGCTGAGAGTATGAGTTAAAGTCCCTTCTAATTATATTTAGTATAGACAATATATACATACATATAAAAGACATATTTTGTGGGTTCATCCATGTTAAAAAATTTAAATATTAATATACTGACATTTCGACTTGATCACACAAGTCATCTACTGGGTGATAAAAGGTAGAAAGATGGTTGTAGAGGTGCTACAATCACTTATTTGAAAAAAATGTTAAAGTTCCACCAATAGCAAAAATGTTAAATTAAGAATAGTTTAGGCAAATTAACCCCAGTATAAATCAATTCTGAAAAAAATCATATGTTTAAAGACCAGACAGGGGAAGCATCTGTAGAATATCTAGATAGTTTAGAAATATATCTTAAGCTGAACTTGATGACCAAAGAATATGTTAGCCATAGCAACTTAATAGTGTAATGCCCAAGCATGATGATGTTATCTATTTGACAAACCTATTATATTTTAGAAATATAGGGAAGCCTTCGAAAATAACCTCATGACAGAAAAGAGAAAGAAGTTATATATTACCAGGTAATGCAGGAAAAATTTCGTGGAGAAGAAACTACTTTCATTTTTTTTAGAAGGCATGTAGCTATACTAATAACTGTAGATGCTATCAGTTTTACCAGAATCAGATTGTATGAATAGTCCATTATAATTTATCCTTCAAGATTTGACAGTCTTAAACACTGATAAGAAGAACTCAGAGCAAGTAGCTGAATTTTTAAATGCATTATCTATCAGCATGCATGCAAGGCTAAACAAGTAGGCTTACTGATAAAACTCGTGGTTATGCTTGCATCAATGCTTAGAAAATAGAAAATGGAAAACCTAGACAAAATATAAAATCCAACCAAAAATATGGATTAAATGAAGATCACCTTGAACTGAAATTGGAAATAAAATTTTAAAAAGTTATGAAGTATCAACCAAATGTATGCCATCTAGAGTTGGATATAACTACGATTTCATTGTTGAAATCAAATAAGCATGATATATTTAGCAAATTATCTCCAATGGATTTACCAATATCACTCAAGAAAATACTAGGAGAAAGATATGGATTAAATTATTGTGAAACTGAAGACAGTATTACATAGCGACTACTTTTAGATATGTGGAAAAGAATATATTTTTTTAAAAAAAAAGATATTATAATATTCAATATTAATAACTCGGATTATTTTTATATAAATTCTTTTAACTCGTATAGTAGTTTTTGTACTGGCGAATTATAGAGTGGTATCTTGTTCAGTTGATGCCTGCACTAGTTTGCAGAAGTGCATTTACTTGATATATATAAATAAAGCCATATTTTTTTTAGTTTTTAAGGAAAATAATTCCTATATTTATTACAAATGGTTGCTCAATAAAAGTATTTCAAGCATATCTGTATATACTAGTCAACGATTAGCTAGGTTTTTATTAGTAAACATATGTCACTGGAAGTTGCTGAATATAACCTCTTGGAATATGCACATGATCAGGCATATTACTTTATAGAGTCTCAGCATTGCTTAACATGACTTACATCGAGTGATGATGTATGTGATCAATCAATGTGGGCAGAGGCAGATACAACTGCAGAAGTTAAGCATTTGTGCATTTGATGAGAAAAATGGTTCTATGTACAGTCTACTCCCTTAATTAATAAAAAAATGAATTTGCAGAAATCATTATCACAAAATAGTATATAAAAAGATAAAATGATAAATAAAATACCTAATGAAACTGTCTCAATTTTTAATGCAGTAAGGGGGCTGTAATGCTCTGAACAGAGTCCAAAAGATTGCCATTCAGCAATGCATTGATAAAAAAAATAACTTTATAACGAGGTATTAAAAGTTGTTGTAAAAATAATAATAATAATAATTAAAAAAAAGGGATGAATGCATTGATTAAATACGATTTATTTAGAATGTTCATGCATGCGTATACATGTGTGACATGTATGTGAGAGTGCATTGTTTGGATTAAGTAATTAAAAAATAAATAAAACATATTAAAGTATATGGGGAGAAATAAATTTAATCCATGTAATGTTATTTATTAAAAAATAGCTTAAAATAAATTTAAGTATATAACTATATTTTAAAAAATAAAAAGAACTTCATTAGATTTGTAGATTAAAAAAATAAATTCAACTTCAATATTAATTAATAAAAGAAAAATGTTAAAAGAATTCTTAAAATAATTAAATGATAAAAATGAGAAGGCATTGTCTTTTTTAATAGACTGAATAGGTGAAAAGTCACAGAAGTTGCCAACAGAGTGAACAGAAGTTAAAGAAAACTATCCTGGAAAAAAGTGTTAATACATGTAAATTAGGATCTGCAAACTCCACAAGTCTATGTTCACTTGCGTTTTTATCACTATAACCAAATTTACCTACAGCATTTTCATATTTCAATTATTTACCAATTCTTGAAATAGTCTCCCATAACAATTTTAAAATGTTGTTTACTCTGATCAAAAGCCTTTTGTACATCCATATAAAAATCTTCTACTACTTCATCACTATGAGAACTTGTTGGGGCATAAACCTGAATTATCTGCATGTGATATCTGCTATTAAGTTGAATAATTAATTTTGCCACTCTGTCCCATACATCATTAAACTCTACAGTGTTATTCTTCCATATTTTATTTATAATGAATCCTACTTCCAATATTTGTACCTTTGTAATGGAGTATATTCCCAATTTTTAAATCAATTGTCTCCATCTTTTCTTCTAACTTCACAAAGTCCAATAATATCCCATTTAATATGAGATACTTCTTTTAATTCTTGAAATCTTCCTTCTCTTGAAAGTGATCTGCAGTTGTAAGTATCTAAATAAATGATCATCGTCAAATGGCAGCCTGGGTTTACAATCAGAGGATTGTTAATACCCTTCACCTTCAAGCACCAACTGTTGCTTTGGCTGGTGACATTACAATCTCTTGTAAGTATACATACATATATAAATATTATAACCAGTTGGGATACATGGTGCACAGTGTCATAGTCATATATATATATATATATATATTCAGATTTAATCAAAGTATTTAAAAAAATTAAGAAGTTTGTTGATCATGTTTGGTTTTTCTTTTACTTGATAAATGGATAGTGGGAGATCTTGAAAATATAAGTTTAAATTGATAACCATGGCAACCAAAAGCGTTTTAAATAGTATTGTTTGCTGCTAATTCTAGCTTCAAAATACTAAGTTTGTTATAATCAAATTCAAGAAAAACATACAGACAAATAAATAAATTTTGAAAATAGTTCAATATGAAATAAAAGTTTACTTGAATAAGATCAGTATTATTCTCACATATTTTAATTTCTGTTACTGCAGTCACCATAGTAATATTATTGCACATAATGTTGAATGTTTTCATTTTTGTTTGTAAATTAATTTTAATAATTATTATTAAAAAACATATGTAAATCATTTATATTTATAAAAGTGAATCAAGATTGTAATATCAATTTTTTATTTTGGTTTAAAAATAATAAAGAAAAATCATATCGAACTTAGATTTCATTTCAATGTATCCATTTCTGTCCAAACTTACATTGCACTTGCAACACAATGCGGGAAAGTTACTGGAACATATAGTTTGGCATTGAGTGGTTTCAGAGTGAATTTTGTTATCACAGCCATAATGTCAGAAAGAGGTAGTATAAATAGCCAGAAAAGACTGTAATAGGATTCTTATCATCTTTTTGCCATTGCTGAAGACCGATGCGTTTTTCAGTTATTTAAGAAAAAAATTCTGTAAACTTTATTTTAAATGATGAAGCTATAAAATATGGAAGAATAAAGACTTAGCATTCTTCTCATTCATCTTGAATGGAAGCTAGTTGAAGAAGGTTCCAAAGAAGACAACAAACAAAAAAAATGTGAAAGAAGAGAAACCTATTTTTAAAAAATGAGTTGTATGAAATCTGCTATTTAAAAAAAAAAAGGAGTTCCAGGTTTAAAAATCTGAGTGTAACTATTCTTTGGATACTATATTTTAAGCCAAGAAAATATGCAGGATCAACTGGATTAATTTACATTATTAATAAGCAAGTTAAACTTCACTCTCCTCGTTCAAAGGAAGCAAGGAAAAAGGACTTTTATTAAAATTCTTCACTTGATTTAATGGAATTATTATATTTTAACATTATCTCTACTCAAGAGAATAAACTCATCTCCACATCTTATGAAAATGGACAGACTTTTACTTAGGGTATGATTTTTTAATGCATATGTGTGCATATTTTTATATATTTTAAAAGAATGATTTCTGTTTTATTTAAATCATAAATATCATAGTACATTTAGGTGTAATAGAATTTATGCAATGAAATGCTCCGAGAGATTTCTTTACTGATTGTTTAAACTCTTGTCTGAGTATATATATATATGTGTGTGTGTGTGTGTGTGTGTGTGTGTGTGTGTGTGTGTGTAAAGTTTAGTTGAAAACATCGGACAGAAAAGAGATTTAAATATATCGTTTAATTTTATATTTGTTTATCAATTATTATGTTAATGAACAAATAGAGTTAATTTTTATTTGGTTACGTATATACTGTTGGTATCTGTCATTTAAAAATTTTTATTACGATATTCAAAATCTCTACTTCCATTCATTTTTTTTATATATACATGTCATTAGATTTGCAACACATTTTAGAGTTCCACACATAAGTTTTATCTTTTCTTTTTATTTCAATCAATTGCAAATATCGGAAAATCTTCTATTGTATTTTGTTATTAATTTTACCTTCTTTTTTTTTATATAATCCAATAAATTGAGTTGATTTAAATGCTATGGCTCGTTTCATTTCTTTTTTATTTGGATTGCGTGAGATTATTTTGTTATTTAAAATTCGGTACAAGATTCGAACTCAACTGGGTAAGTGAACTAGAATATAAAATCATATGTTTGTATATTATAAAAAAAATTTAATCTTATTTACATATAAACTTTATATTTATTTTTCCATTCGAATATTTGCTTATATATATATATATATTAGTTAATACAAATTAATATCGTTAGTTTAGAGTTGATTTTTTTTTTGCTTATCTAGTCCTGTCATAAAGATCTAAATAGATCGTATTTTGTCATTGGTTTAGAATGACTTGTCTTAAATACTTTTTAAATTTCTCTAAAGTGAAGTTATCCATTGACTAGTTTAATTGAATATTATCTTTGATTTGAATAACTGTCAGTTATAGTTATAAGCTTACTTATTGACAAAATTAATTTCATATTCGATTGATTGAAGATTCAAATAAATGGGATTAATAATTATAAGTTAATAAACATCCAATGGAAACTTAAGATATATTTTATATAATGTGATTGGATATTGTGGAGTTAGAAATTATCTAATAGATTTGATGATAATAAATTCTCGTGTAGTATTCTATTTTAAAATATAAACGAAGCAATAATTATGTATCGCTTTATTGGAAGATGGGAATGAAATGTTTATACATTGTATTTAGCGTTTTATTAAACCAAATATAAATTTGGGGTAAAAGATTATTTTGTTTCAACATTTAAAGTAGTGTATAGGTTTTAAAAACATTTCGTAAAATACAATTTTAGTTATTTAGGAGCTCATCTGTGTAGATAAAATGCAGTATCATTAAATATTAAATAGATTTGAATTATTATAATGACAATAGATTAATAAAGTATGTTGGAATCCTGTTTATTTATTGATTCGAATTGACTTTCTTCCAATTACTAATCAAATAGTTAGCTTAACCATATATTATTGTTTAGGGTAATGATATACCATTTCACTGCTTATGGCAGTTTACTTTGTAATCGTGATGGATTTGTTGATGTTTGGAGCTAATAATCTCAATGTTATTTCGTTTTACATATGGCTTAAATAAATTAGGCTTTAGTAAATATTATTAGTGTTTTAAGATAGTTCATTACATAATGGCGACCTGATTGAGCTAGGTTAAATTTTATTTAGATTTTAGAATTAGATTATATTGATCGTTCTTCCCAGTACAGGCAGATTTCAACCGTTATAAAAGTGCTGGCTATAGCATGACTAGATCAGTAAACTAATCGGTGATGATCATGGGAAAATGTACAGTATGTGAATTATTAAATACAATTATTAGAATTGCAAAAATTCGATTTTGATAAAATACTTATTAAAAGTTAGTGTAATTTACCCCGTTGCAAAAAGGGCAGCACCATCATCACCATTGACAAATCTGTCAGTTACAATATATATATAAAATAAAGGATAAGTAGAAATAAACACAGACATAAATTTTTTGTAGATATATCTCTACATTTCCTGGAATAAAAATAGTAAATAAAGGGTTACATAATTCTGAATTTAAACAGAATTTTATTATAAATTAAAACATTTAAAAAGGTCTAAATAAATATTAATATTGTATAATTATTATTATTATTATTATGATGATGATGATGATGATGATGATGATGATGATGATTTTGAATTTAAAAACAAGCATATCTACTGATAATTGTAAAAATATCTATCTTTGAAAATCTTTTAATTAATGCTTGTAATTATGTAAAAATTTCTATTATCTATTTTAAAATCTTTTTAATTGCTTAAACTGATAAAATATTCAAAATGCAGAGATCAATTCATAGATCACACGACCCTATCTCTTAAGCTTGTAAGTTATAAACAGTGAGGATTGCCAATTCCTCTACAAGCTTTATGATAAATGCTTAGCCGGAGCCAGCACTTAAAATATGTCTGTCAGGAACCCCTCCCCAAACCCCTGACCATGGTTTTGTGCTTTGGCACTCCTCAGAGAGGCTTTTAATTAAAAGTGCTTTTAGAAGGATTAAAATTGTTTTTAATCAAGAGAGATTTAAAAAAGTTACTATGTTTTTAAATTTAGTGTTTTTGTCACTTCACCAAGGCTCTATGGATAGAAAAGATTAATAGTCTGGATAATAGTTTTTGAAAATAACACTTTGGCTTGTAATTTTTGTAAATACTAGCCAGAAGAGTTTTTGTCTTGCATTGGTGGTTGAGAGGTCAGCGCAACTGCCTTGCACTGGCAGGCAGTTGCCCAGGTTGTGGGTTCATGTCCTGGCCGATGCTATGACACTTTTAAAAAAAGAGTCTGGTTTTTAGTCAGCTAATAGTTAGCTGCAAAGTTGGCTAAAATATTTTATGAAGTAATAGTTTGCTGTAGCAGAGAACTGGCCAGAAGAGATAGCTAGCAGAGTTACACAGAAAACTACCATGATGATGTAAGAATTCAAAAAACAGCTACTCTACAGTTCACTGGTGGAGTTTGAATTCACATGGAGAAAAAGGGTCAACATTCTTTGTAACTTTTAGCTACAAATGTGTTCTGAGAAAACAGCTCACTTTCCTGGCCCAATCCTAGCCAGAAGGGAACTGATCAATGCTAACAAGCATACTTGTATTATACTTTTAGACAATTTTCTGGATTATGCCTATTTTAATGATGGAGCAAAAACCAGCTTGTCCATGAGAAAATCCAGCTGAATGAAGTACTTATATATGTGCTGATGTGTCTATATGCAGAGAGAATCACAAATGTATAAGTGAACAAAATTTTAAATAAGTTTTTTTTTTTTGTAATTCATTAAAAATGACATTCTAAAAGTGAGATATATAATCTATAGTGATTATTTTAAATAATTTATTGAGAGGGCAGAAAGTCATTTTGAAATTTATATTTTTTAATTGAAATGACTTTATTTTTCATTTATTAAAAAAAATTAACATACATTCTAAAAATGAAACAAACACAAATAATTTTGTATGAATTAAAATAAACTTTCAAGAGTATATATTTTTTAAAAACATTTACCTAATTAATCTTGAGGGTGACCTGTCAAGAGAGGAGCTTTCATAAACTGACAAAAAATTGACTTTCTTTCTTTTTAAAAAGAAATAAAGAAACTGTAATCATTAAAAATACAATTTGATAATTAATTTTAAATTATATCTATATTTTGTTTATACAAACATGTATGTGTGAAATTTATGCATGTTTTCCAAATGGAATTAATTAGGAAAATTACAATAATTTTATTCTGACAAAATGAAATATATAATATAGATGTTGGTGTGTGACTTCTATTTAATACATGCATGTATATTAAATATGTTATTTAATCATTTATTGTATTTTATATAATGATTCAAATGTGATAGAAAATATATTTCATTTATATATTATTCACCAATTGAACTGTACTATGTGTGTGTGTATACATCAATGCTTATCAAGTATAACACACATGTAAAATTTAATCATTTTAAAATAATTTTATTAAGTGTCAATTGCAATATATTTATGTAATTGTAAAGCATGCATGTGTGTGCTTGTATGGAACATATATGTAAATCACAATGTAATAACTTGAATTGGTTCTAGTAGTTTTGTAAATCACTATGCAATAAGTTTGTTAGTATTGTATGTTAATCAAAATCAGAAGGCTTCTAATTGTAGAATCACATTCTAAATACCATAATATGATTTTTATTGTTGTTAATAAACTTGAATTCATTTGTTAAAATTGTATTGCATCATATGTTGGTCTCCACAACAGTTATAGAGCTTATATTCTCTGAACTAGATTCAAACATGAGCTGAATATATAAATGAGGTTGTATATTTAGTGCTTAAGGATCATTCCAGTATGACATTGCCCTGGCTTTGGCATGAGGATTATATTCTTCAAAGCCTATGCACTACATTTTATTTTAGTTTATTCTTAGAATTTAAGTTTATAGTTGGCCAGTACATTAATGGTACTAAGTGGTCAAAGCATTGATGATGATCAGCATGCTTAATGTCACCAGCCTTATGGTTTAATGGATGAGACTTAAGTTGGTGCATCCAAATTAATGTTCAAATAATTTCCCAAGCTGGCAAAGGCTAAATAGTTGGCCTCATCTTGTAGAAGACCCATTTCCAATACAGTCACCAGATTGACTGTTGATTTACATTTTTTATTGTTCAAATCCAGTCACAAGATTAACTGTTGATTTTATTCTGATGTATTTTGATGATAGATCATTCATGATGACTGATGTTTATTTCTTTTGAATATTACTTAATGTATATTTTTACTTATTGATAATGCTGGTTGATGAATTCATAATTGTACTTTTAGTTGCTATAAGGAGTTAACTGAATTCTTCTAACTGGACTGATCTAGCCAGTTCTCTGTAATATAGAAAATTCTTGTATATTTGTTATGATGTTAAACATTACTTGAACATTTTTTGAATATTTCACTTAAATATTATAATTTTATATTTTGTATTTGATATTTTGCCAACACCCAAGAGACAACCACCTATACTCCATCCCATTACAATATATATATATATATATATATATAGAAAGAGAGAGAGTTCGCAAAACAAACTCTTAACAAGCTTTAAGAATATGCTCATCCCCAGACTGTGATTTCTGCATCTAGCATCATCAGTGAGGTGTTAGAATATTCATTAGATTAAAAATACTAGAACTAGCCCAGCACTTTATCTAATGCCTAACTATTGAAAAGAAAATCTCAAATTTTCAGATATTCGTATGTCTAAAAATCCAGCTATCTAATTCAAATAGTCATGTGGGACTGAACTAAGTTCAGATACATCATATATTAATAGCTCTAGCAATATAAAATTGCCAAAGCCTTAATAGCAAAAAAACAAAATTAAATTGATAAAAAATCAAGTCAGATGTCACATGACCTAATTTTAATAAAGCTCGTATTTACAAATGTTATATATAGAGTTCGCAAAACAAACTCTTAACAAGATTTAAGAATACCCTCAACCCCAGACCATGGTTTCTGCATCTAGCATCGTCAGTGAGGTGTTAGGATATTCATTAGATATTAAATATAATTGTTCTGTTATATTTAAAAATATACACATATATCATTAGAACATCATAAGTATATAAAAATAGCATTAAAAATACTAAGACTAGTCCAGCACTTTATCTGATGCCTAACTATTGAGAAGAAAATCTGAAATTTTAAGACATTCGTATGTCTAAAAATCCAGCTATCTAACCCAAATAGCCATACACAGTTTATGGAAATTTACATAGCATTAACTTTAAAAAATTTGAAATTCAATTAAAGCTGACAATGATTACTATGTAATTGAAAGCACTTCGAAAGAATTTAAACTATAATATTGCATTTATCATTAATTATTTGTTTTACATGTATATATTGTAATGATGTGTACATATACACATTGCATAAGTATGTGTAATATATATGAGTTATATAATTTTTTTACTATCATAGCAAGATTACCACTATATGTCAATATTTAATAGTTTAGAAAAAAAAGGAAAAGTTAAAATAAAAAAGTACTAATATTGGGAAGTGGGTTAAAAATTATTAATTATAATTTATCTTTCTTTTATTTTTTATTTTTTTTGTGTGTATTCTATTTTTATATAATTCTCAAAAGTAATTTTGGTTAAAAGCACTTTTTAGTTAAGTTTTTTTTTCTCAATGATGAAAGCTTTGATTCATCAAAAAGACAAAATACACAACAGTTAAAAAGGTTTACAAAGAGATGATTACATTGCAAAATGAAACTCAAGTACAATATGGTGAAGGGGAAGGGAATACATATGAGATGGGAAGAGGATATGGAAAGGGTGTGTAGTCTGTGTAGTCCAGGCAAAAAAAACACTTTGGTAAAGAGAAATGTCGATAGGCTTGGTTGCCCTGGTGAATTGATAGGAGGATCCATGTGTTACATTAGCCTTGGAGGAATTGCTATATGTTAAGTCTTTAGAGTTTTGAGGATGGATGAGGAGATTTCTGAGTTATGCTTAGATGCAATGGGCTGAGTTTTGTCTCTTGTAGATGAAGAATATTAGTTTTGCCATTGTACTTGGAGTGGCATCATGATGGGTCATGTTGTTCTTTTTGATTTGCTTTTTATCTTTGGTAAAGAAAACCATGGTCTGAAAGGAAGGAAAATCCAGAGGGCAAGGAGATGGAGACTTTGGAATAAGTTCTTTGATGATGATGTTCTTAGTTAAGTTTTGTTTGAAATTCAATTTGGATAAAATTTGGGTAATTTTGAAAGTTTTAGTTCTATAGTTTAGTTCTCTGCCCATTTTTTCCGCTAGGGGAAACGGCCATCTTTAAACTGTTTGAAAGAATGAAAAGCAATATGAAGAAAAACAATTTTGAAATGGAAAAATTACATATATTGATGTAAAGGCCAAAAAACACTGGAAAACTTGTTATCAATAATTTTAGTAGAGTAAATGAGAAAAGTGAATGCAATTTTAGGTGGTTAGTTACCCCAGAGGGGGGGGGGTCTGAAGAAAAAGATTGTTAGAAAATGGCCTAAATATTTGGAACAGCACACAAAAAACTTTGTTAGCAAGTTCTGAGTGACAGGAAATTGGAGTAGGAGAAATATCTAAGAGTCTAAGAGGGAATAAAACCCTTTATGGTCCATGAAACAGTTGAACCACCCACCAAACAGGGAGGGAAAATAGGTAGTTAGTTGCTGAAAAGCACAAGGCAGACATAGGGAAATTGTGTTAAAAATGCACTAAAACTGAGAGTTAGTAAATGAAAAAGCACATTGGCAGCAAAATAAGGCCTTTGAGGTCAAATAAATATAAAAGGCATCTTTTGCTGCTGCAAAAACAATTTTTTAGAGACATTCTGTGAGAGCTGTGAGGAGAATGACTTGCCAGTAAGAGCTCCATTTATTGTACAAGATTAATTAGGTTCTGGTGATTTCAGGCTGGTTAAATAAATAATATAGGACTACATTTGGTGTAATTAAAATGGAAAAATAAGGGAATAATTAAAAATGTACTAATTAAAAAATAAATATCAGATGGATTGATAGTGTGAATGAAAACTCAAGCAGGGGTAGGGTCAGATTGTTCAAGACAATTTATTAGAAAATTTTGTCTAAAATAATAATAAATAAATAAGATAGTTGACCTGAGAGTTAGCCAAGGCCAACCAGCAGCAGTGAATAAAATCTACAAGCATATAAGATGAGGAAGTTCAGCATGATGAAACCATCTTTCTATGATGGTGACAAGAGAGAAATAGTTAGATCCAAAAGCTGGGTGTTCTTTCATTTATCCTCCACTTGTCTTCTGTGAACCATTATTAAGATGCAGTGGTATATTAATCTGACTTGCCTTTTGCTGATGTTTGAATCTGCCATGCCAAATCAATGGAAACAGCCCATTCCATTTGACATAGATCCAAGAAGCAGCATCACAATACTAAAATATACACCTACCATGAATCTGATCAGATCAGAAGTCTGTGATGATCACCCATATAAAAAACTCAGAGACTGTACAAAATCCTAGGTAAATACATTCGTTGATGTCATTAATAGAATTTTTTAATTCTTAATATCTGTATTGAACTTTTAAATTTTCTCTTAAATAGAATTTTAATTATCATTCTAAAGTATTCATATATTGTGTTGTTTTTAATATTCCTTATTATTTATGTTATATTAATTAATAAATGTCTTGTAAATTATTATGTTTCTCTCTCAATTTAATTATGAGTAAATAGACAATTATATTTAAGTATTCTGTGATGCTAATCTCATGTTTTTATTTGCTAGTCAGGGGTCAAGTGCTTGGAGCATGTTTACATTATCTCTTAGGGTCTAGTCTAATTGACTAAATGGCGCCCTAAGGTTTAAACTGATTATAAATATCCCTATGAGATGTTTCATGTTTCATGCAGCCAGAGAGAGTTACCTTTGTCTGGAAAGTGAAAAAGTGACCATTGATTTAATATTTGTATTAAATCTCGGTCTGACCGGGGTATGATTAATATGTAAATATTAATCATATTTACTTCTCTGCTTGATTAATGGGGATGCAAGTAAAATAATTAATGATAAATTAAGAGCCAATAACTTAAATTATAAATATCAAAAGAAAAATAGTAATAAAAAATAAGTAAAGTTTTTGTTCCAATCTCGTAAATTTCAAGTACAAACTACTTCAAATGTTTAAAAAAAATCGGCAAAAAGGGATATCCTGTTACAATATATTGTAACCTCGTTACATGCATGTTTTTTGTAAATGTGTATGCATTTTTATTATGTCTTGTAAATGTTATAAAAGTCATACGTAAAATAAATTAAACATTTTTAAAATAATAATAATAATTGTAAGAAATTAAAAATTTATTGAAATTCTTTATTGTAAAATTGACTAATTTAAAATAACAAGTAGACATGGAAGTCAATTGCAAGATGACTAGAAAAAAAGAACTCTGACATCTTCTGGTTCTCCAATAAAAGTAAGGTAAACATTTTGACTTCTTTATTCCACTGCCTGGATAATTGACGTTAAGAAAATTTTAATACTTATCTATGTGGATGTAAGTCAGTTGTAGGGCTTCAGAGTGCCTCACCCTGAAATATTCACAGATATAACTTCTTATGGACTTTAAATTTAAAAAATGCCTTTGTAATCAAAAATAATTCTCCCAACTTAGTAATTGATTGTGGGTGTTAAAATATATGCCACTTGACCTTGACACTTGATTGTACAAGGACCCTAGCCATCCAATTAATTGCTGGGCAAATGAAAATACTCTAGTGTAAATAGATTAATAGACTAGAAAGAAAGGAACTTAATGAAAATACACCCCAGAATAGGTTGAAAATATTTAGTAATAAAGATTCTTATAGTCATTCATATACTTCTATTCAAAATTCTTTCAATGTAAAAGAAAACTGAGCTTCAATTGGATATAAATATGTAAATTACTAAAACTGGTATAAAACTTAAATAAATTGTTATAAATGAAGATTTTTTCTCGTCCACATTATGTGTAGATGTAAATCATTATTGTCAAGCATTATCAATCCACTGCAAGATGAAGATGTCTCCACATTCAATCGATATTCTCCAATATTTAGCTTCTCTTCTTCACATCACTCCAGTACACTTTATTTTGTCTATTCATCTCACATGTGGTCTCTTTCTGGATCTTTTACAATCTCTTGCAATCCAGTTTAAGATTTCAATTGTCCATCTATTATTATCTCTTCTAGCAACTTGTAAATATAAATTGTTATATTATTATATTAATTAAAATTATTGTTATTAATAATTTTATTGCTCATTTATTTCTAATCTGAATTCCAGGTAGATTATTTTACTTTGTCTTTTAATAATATCATATATGTGGGGAAGATATCATCAGGAAATATGGCTAGATCTACATAAAGGAATGTTCTTTAAGTGGCCCAACCCAGTCTTTATCCACAACTATTATTAAAAATAAAAATTGTATAGACACTATACCCTGTACATGATTGCCAATTTGGTTTCATAATTCCTCTTGACTAAATTAATTGATGACATTTTATCTTTGATTTATAGTTTTGATCAATTATCATTGCCAGTAGTATCTTATACTATTGACAACTACTACCATTATAAAATATATAATATTGATCCATCTATAAATTTAAACACTGTTTATTTATTTTATTTATTTTGGTGGTATGAACTTATCTTAACTCACCAACCTTCAAATAATAGACTTCTACTTATAGCAGGAATAAATTTTACTTAAAATACTAAGGGAATTTTTATAAAAAATTAACCAATGGCCCAATTATTTGGAAATCTACATCAGTGAATCGATTTGTTTCTAATAAGATCAGATAATATGTTTATTTTCAGAAAATCAGAGTTAAAACATTATAAAGTAAGACATCAGACAATTGTGAGATATTGGATTGCACCACATACATTACCTACAATATTATAGAATGTCATGAGATAAGTTCAAACCTAGAACATAAAACTGCTGGCTATAATTATCACCATATATACACATAAGGTAAGCTCATAGGATCGAAATTTCTGGGCTCTAAAGGAAGTCACAGTATTCATCCCAAGATTGCATAACTTGCCAGTAGTAATGAAAGTAACCATCATAGTTAAATATTGTATATACCCTATTATATATATATATATATATATATATATATATATATATATATATATATATATATAAATTATTAATCAATGTCTGTATTCCAATTATAATAAAATATATATAATTATTCAAAACAATACAATAATTAATACGTAACAATATTTTAAACAAATATATACCAATTTAATAGAAGTACTTTCAACTATCTATGTAGTCGTTGTCAACTAGACTCAAATTGTATTAGAAAAAACCGTTACAAATGTAAACAAAAGTAATATGTCATACATCAATTTTCCCACAATTCATTAATTTTTATATTGGCGATCTGTCTATTTATCAACTGTTGCTTTTCACTTTTTATTAACATAGCTTCTTTAATTTTGCGTTTATTATTATTTCTTTCAATACACAGAATTTTAACTTTATTAAAATCAAAATCAAAACCATAATTACATGTTACATTATGATCAAAAAATACTGATGGTGATACATCATCATTTCTAACATTCTCTTGTCTTGATTTTTGCACTCGTTATATAATAACAAATGCTCCCTTGATCTTTTCTCCAATGTCTCGAGATTCCCCAATATATGCCTTTCCACAAACACATAGCCATTTATATATATAACTTTGATTTAAAATACTACATCTATTTTTTGAATTATTTATTAATCTATTTAAATTAGGAGTAGTATAAAATGCAACTCGACATATATTTTTATATATCTGTTTTATAAATTTAACCTGTTCATTACAAATAAATGGTATTGATATCCAAGTATATTTTATTTTATCAATATCTATAGCATCTAAAATATTTCTATTATTATTAAACTTAGTAACAATATTATAAATTAATTTATGATCATATCCAACATTTAACAAATCCATAATAAATACATTTATGTTACTTATTTTATCAGAACTATATTTACATAATTTATTATTCCTAAATAAAAATGATTTTAAACAGATCGGAAGAGCGTCGTTAGGCACGTCTGAATATCAAGGAATATATCCTCTTTTTTCAATATCTTTTATTACCATACAATAATCTAATTTATTTTTATTACGTGTAACTTTAATATCTAAATACTGAATTGACTTTTTTTCTTCAAAAGATTTACTCCATTTTAAACCTTCTAAACTATTTAATTCATTGAATAATACATTTATAATATCTAAACTTCCACAAACGAAAACATCATCAACATACCTGTAATAAATTTTAATACCTTGGCAATATATATTAGTATTAAGAATTATATCTTCATATCTTGATACCACAAAACTAATATGTAGAGCGTCGTGAAGAGGATAGGCCATCCGTAATCCATTTTACGGATGGCCTATGGGACTTCCTGTAGTTTCACAAATATGTAGTTTTGTGGTATCAAGATATGAAGATATAATTCTTAATACTAATATATATTGCCAAGGTATTAAAATTTATTACAGGTATGTTGATGATGTTTTCGTTTGTGGAAGTTTAGATATTATAAATGTATTATTCAATGAATTAAATAGTTTAGAAGGTTTAAAATGGAGTAAATCTTTTGAAGAAAAAAAGTCAATTCAGTATTTAGATATTAAAGTTACATGTAATAAAAATAAATTAGATTATTGTATGGTAATAAAAGATATTGAAAAAAGAGGTAATATTTCTTGATATTCAAATGTGCAATAACATAAATTATCGGTTTAAAATCATTTTTATTTAGGAATAATAAATTATGTAAATATAGTTCTGATAAAATAAGTAACATAAATGTATTTATTATGGATTTGTTAAATGTTGGATATGATCATAAATTAATTTATAATATTGTTACTAAGTTTAATAATAATAGAAATATTTTAGATGCTATAGATATTGATAAAATAAAATATACTTGGATATCAATACCATTTATTTGTAATGAACAGGTTAAATTTATAAAACAGATATATAAAAATATATGTCGAGTTGCATTTTATACTACTCCTAATTTAAATAGATTAATAAATAATTCAAAAAATAGGTGTAGTATTTTAAATCAAAGTTGTGCAATATATAAATGGCTATGTGTTTGTGGAAAGGCATATATTGGGGAATCTCGATGTACATTGGAGAAAAGATCAAGGGAGCATTTGTTATTATATAAAGGAGTGCAAAAATCAAGACAAGAAAATGTTAGAAATGATGATGTATCACCATCAGTATTTTTTGATCATAATGTAATATGTAATTATGGTTTTGATTTTGATTTTAATAAAGTTAAAATTCTGTGTATTGAAAGAAATAATAATAAACGAAAATTAAAGAAGCTATGTTAATAAAAAGTGAAAAGAACAGTTGATAAATAGACAGAGAATATAAAAATTAATGAATTGTGGGAAAATTGATGTATGATATTACTTTTGTTTACATTTGTAACGGTTTTTTCTAATACAATTTGAGTCTAGTTGACAACGACTACATAGATAGTTGAAAGTACTTCTATTAAATTGGTATATATTTGTTTAAAATATTGTTACTGTATTAATTATTGTATTGTTTTGAATAATTATATATATATGATAAACAAAACAAGTTATAAATTTCGTAACTTGCTTATAGCTTGCATTTTATGACCACTTGATGGGGCTTTACCAATAGCCCACTATCAAACTTTGTTTACATAAACGCTGAGAGAGATAGAATTCAATATCTCTTTCAAATTGTGAGTTATATTTAATTGACTAAGAATCTTGCTCTAGGTCTGACTGCAGTATAAACTCAACATTTGGATAATCTGATTCAACAGAAGTGAAAAGAAAGACTTTCATTAACTTGAAACTAATATAATTGATTGAAGTGAAAAAGTTGGGTCGACATAAAAAATATCAACCATAATTGTTCTCCTGTGTACTTGTGTTTTTACTACTTGAATTGATTTCTGCTATATATAATCTAAAATTAATACTACAAATTATTATGTATGCGTTATACTAATAATATAAAATGTTGGAGTTGATCTTTATAATGATATCTATAACTCTTTTTATTATAAAGATTTAATGGAGTAGCTGGAAAACTGAAGAGTGATTGAAGTTTAAATATTACGTCAATAACATCGTGTAAGACGTTTGAATTCCAGTTATTCTACATATCGTGCCAAATTTAAATGTCTTTTTTTTTTTGTATGTCAAAGCATCGGCCGGGAAGTAAACCCTCGACAACTGTCTGAAAGCAACTACTTGCTTGCAAGGCGGCTGCGCTGACCTCTCGGCTAAATGTCTGTTTTAACTATTAATATTAGCAAAAAAATATAATAAGTGAGTATTATTATATTTGTTTTTATTGTTAAATAAAGATTTAGCAATATGAGATGTTGAAGATATTGATCTTTCAAAAGGATGTTGAAGATATTGATTAGATCTAAATTGTTTAAATTTCTCTATAGATACAGTTGTGTTTTTCCACTGATTTAAAGACTTTATCTTCACCGGTGTAATAATTAATGATTTTGTATTTAAATCAAGAAGTCTTTTTAATATATTATTATGTTTAAATGAAAAGATGCCTTTTTAAAATAAAAGTCTTAAATTAACAATTATAAGAAGAGCAAAATCCAATTATAATCCAATAGAGCCTTAGCTATTTGTAAGGAAGATGTATGCAGCCAAATCCGTTTAGTTTACTTACACAATTAATGCGATTTATTGTAACATTTCTAAGACGCAATAGTATTTAAAGTCAATTATTTTAAAGCTTGCAGTAATATCTCGTGATTTTATTTCTTTATTTTTTTAATTTTATATAAAATGAATATTAAATTTGTATTAAATCTGTCAATAGTTTATTTCTTCATTCAGTATATATTAGGTATGTATCTTGGATTTATAATTGTTGTAAGGTTTAAACTATATATATTTTTACCCAGTCTAGCGACAGCAATTGGTCCTCCAAAATTCACCGTTAAACAAGAATATTGTATGCAAAATAAGCATTTATAATGGCTGTCTTTGGTTCAGCTAAAAAAAATTACACTTTAAGTTGGGAATATTACGTTAAAAAAATTATTTATCGAGTATATATAACAATTGCAAGAAAAAATTCATAATTAAAAAACTATTAATGTACGTTATACGCTTGTGTAAATTATGCTGTGTGTATTATGCATGTATTTACTTAAAATATGCATTTATGTATGTATGATAATGCAACTTAAAACTATATAAAAAGAAAAAAACATATAAGATAAAGTTATTACTTCCTATGATCCATTCACCCACCAATCATTGTTATCCAGTTTGGTTTCCAAGCTCAAAGAATTTCTAGACTTTTTGGTGGTCATATTAGTAAACAGAATCTCTCTTAGAAAATGTTTAATATCCCTAGTCAGAAAAAAATGTGTGTTTTCATTGTCCAAAAGGTATAGTAAAATAGACTGCAAAAATGAAACTAAACTAGCATTTAACAATTTTTTAGTGTTCTTCCGCACAACATTATTATAAAAAAATGCGCACTGAAGTTTCTTTTTAAAAAAAAATTATACTACAATATTATACTATATTACTTACATGAAATTATTAAAATTAAAAAACAATATTTAATAACAAATTATTTGTTTGACCATAAAGATTGGTTCTTTATTATTAGTGTAACAATAGCCAAATAAACGTCAGATACATTACGAAAACTTAATCACAGTAATCATTAAAAAAATGTCAGCATATTAAAAAAAAATTTAATGCATTCTGCGTTTGCATATTGCATTCAGTATTTAATGCTTTTATTATAATGTGTACTATACTCATCTAGACAAACAAATATGACAGCGGATCCAATAAGTGCGGGCCCGATTGGATTTTTTGCGGGGGGGGCCTCTATATATTAAATAGAAGCGGGATCATCAGTTATATTCAGTTTTTCCATTTCATTCCAATATTTGCTTCTTCCGGTTCCGGTCTGTGTAATTGTGTTTCTTGTTTATTTTTTACCTGTTCTTCTTCATCTTTATCATCATTTTCTTCTTCTTCACCTTTGTCATCATTATCTATTTTAAAAAATTTGTTCAAAGCACCTCTGAGTTTTTCACTTTCGATTTTCCTTTTTGCACTTAATTTCCTTTTTAGACTACCACTTTTATATTTTCTTCCCACATCTCTTTCTCGTTTCAATGGATGCGACATCTAATGATAAAATTAAATCCATTTTTATTCACAAAATATAATTAAATTTTGAATTTTAAATATAACTTCTTGTTAATAAATATTATGTAATATAATTAGTACTTACCTTTTTTAACGATTAGTAATTATAGTCACAAAATAAGACACTAATAATTAAAACGATTAGAAGAATAGCGAACTGCAAATGCAATAAACAATGACATTTGATAGTAGCCACATCTACTTAATAGCGAGCGCAGTGCAACAATGACTAATGCCAAAAAACGAATGTGAGTGCGCCGAGTAAGACGCATATAGAATAGAATAATTGAGAGAGAAGATAGTACTATCCGATTAATTAAACGTTAGTCAAAAACGACACTTACGGTATCCATTTTCTATATTATAATGTATATATATTATAATAAACACAATAATAAATCTCATCCATCAATGCAAACTTAAAATAAATATATTTTTAATTATTTGAATAATTTATAATTTATCCTTTATCGTCAAAAGCAATTTGCTTTAAAATTCGAAAAATAACTTTTTGTTAATTTTGGTGGTGATGCGGGCCCCTTCAAGTACATAGCCAATTGGGCCCAATCGCTCCATTTGCCTTAAATCCGGCCCTGCGCGGATCATTTTTGGGCATGCATGTCACTGTTTTGACAAGTGTCAGTGGCCATGTTTTTGCAATGGCTTAGCAATTTGTCGAATAACAAGTAGTGCACTATTGAATTATGACTATTTAAGCAAAAATTAAAGGCATTAATCTTATTCACATTTGTGTTGCAGTTTTGTCATACCCAATTTATTATTAATTGCATAAAATCATATTCACATTTCCCCCCCAGAAATGCAATTCCGATATGATGGATAGCAGTTTCGATTTGATTAAAATTAACACTCTAAAGATTTTAACCCAAAATTGATTGTTTGAAATCTTAGCTAATAATATTTATATTGTACACACAATTTAAAATTTAATATTAATAGTACATATCAGCAAAAATTATTTTTATTCTTATGCCAATGAAATTCATATTTTTTTTTGTTACTGGATTTTGTTTTTACACTTGAGATAATGTCTCCATTACTTTGAACGTCTGAAAAGAATTACGAGATGATTGATTTAAAATCGGGGAAGCAGAATAAGTGCTATTTTAAATTACATTTAGTAATTTTTGACATCAATTGTATAAATCTGGAACCATTTTATACTCTTTGCTCCCTCCTTTTTTTACTGAAATTATTTTAGATTAGCGATGGTAGAAGTTTCGATTTGACAAGAAAAAATTAATTCAAAATTAATTGACTGAATATTTTAGCTAATATCTGTACTGAATATTTTTAATTTTATGCTGAACGAATTTGCTGTTTTTATAGTACTGTGTTAATTTTCATTTGCGTAAGGTTTATTTTTTTTTGCTTTTGTTGTCTTTAACAGTAAAAATCTTTATTTTGGATATGTTATTAATGAAGTACTAATTATCTTGTAAAAATACTGGATGAAAATTAAATAAAATACTGTATATTCAGTAATGTTTAAGCTTATAAGCAAAATATTCAATGTGCGGTACAATCTTAGCATGAAACTCACTATTTTGCTTTTGGATGAGATGATTTTATTAACTATTCTATGACGTCATCAATGTTACAAAACACCACCATTTTTTTTTCTAAGATCGTTACAGTGAATAATTGATTGTAAATCAAAATATTGGATACATATTGATGATGATCACTCTTGTAAATTCCTGCATAAAGGCCAAGTGCTGAATGGGGTAAAGGTGTATATATATAAACTAAAATTAAACATAGTTCATTGCACCTATTAATAAAAGGAGCAATTCATACTCCCTCAGGCTATGAATGAAAAGTAAAGGATTGAGAATGTAATTCTATCCTTTGTTCAACATTTAGAGTGCATTTAATTCCTGGCCTGAGGGTATACACATATACCAGATATATTATAATTCACATTTGCATTTCAATGACTTTTAATAAAAAATAAAATAAAACAATTAAATTTCAACCTTTCTGTCAAATGGATAAAATAGTAATCACATGATTGTTGCAGAGAAAATAATTTTTATCACTTGGTCATTGATCTGTTCGGTGTTTTTTTTTCTTATTCATTTGTTTTAAGAAAACTCTTATATACAATTTTTGTCTCATTTATGCAACTTGGTCTTGTTAAAAATTCTATAACCTCTCTAAATAGTCTTTGATGATAGTTGTTATGTGAATTTAGTATTTGAAAAATCTATACAGTAGCATCTGTCTTAAACACTTGGAAAGCAGGTGTTGAGAATATTGACTTTTTAACTCATTGGAGTTATTATTGTTACTATTCCATATCCCATACTATAATCACTATCAATTATCACTTGAATCACATCATATAAAATAAAATAGGCAAAACTCCCCATACAGTAGTGCCACTCAATGCAAGCCTGAGTAATCAATGGATGCCAGAAGATCATGTGATGTTTAGTGGTTTACTTGTAGAGGGTAGTTTGTAAAAATGGTAAAATAATAGATAAATTGTTAGAAGTTGATAGTTTGTGCAAAGGCAAGATGAGGTATAGAAATAACTTCTATTACAAATGATGTTAAGATATTTAATTCTTGTCATAATGTAAAAAAATAGGAGAGGAATTTTTGATATTCCTGTGAATATTTAAAATATATGAGAGCATTAAACTCAAATAAATCATATTTGAATTGGATTAAAGTGAAAGTAATGTAAGAATGAATTGAATACTATGATGAATGTAAAAATATAAAAATAAATGAAAAACAAAATATCAAGCAATATAATTTAATAATAGTTTTTTTTAAATTTTGCAATAGAGAATATAAACCTATTCAAAGTAGAGAATACACATGAAGTTATATTTTAACTATTTTTTCATAAGTAGTTAATTTACCAAGGGAGATATTAATATTTTTCTTTATTTAAATTTTCTGGTATTATAATATCAGAGTATATTAAAATATTAAGATGATATTTTGCTGAACTGCAAAGGAAATATTTTAGTAATTTTAAAATATTTTACTTTGTGTTGAGTTTAGATAGGTGTATTCTAAATCTAAACTTATACTTAAGAATTACAGAATAAGAAATATATTTTTAAGACATTATAAATATAACATCAAGCTTAGAAATTGGGATGTTTATTATCATAATTTCCCTACTCCAAAGCAATGGAATGTTATTGTTTTATTAAATAAAAATAGTATATTATCACTATTGCTGTAAGATTTATTTTATTTTAGGTAGTCGGAATGAAGGCTATTTTATTTTTATAATTTTTATCTATTTGTAATAGTATTTGTATAAATATTTTAATCTTAAATAATGTTAATTTATATTACAGTTTGTAAAGATTTTTTTAATTTTTATAATTTTATTGCACATTAGCTATAATATTGTTTAACTATAATAACTTGTTAATTGTTTTAAATTAATTCATTGTTGAGTTTTAATTTTCCTGAGTGTTTTTCATTGATTCTTCATTCCATGTGAATGATCTATAGAAATTAGTGGTTTTAAACATTACTTGTTTGCACATGATTCGTAAAGATTTCTTAAAATATTATTATTACTAATACATGATTGAGTAATAAAGTGTCAAATCATTATTATTATTATTATTATTATTATTATTATTATTATTATTATTATTATTATTATTATTATTATTATTATTATTATTATTATTATTATTATTATTATTATTATTATTATTATTATTATTATTATTATTATTATTATTATTATTATTATTATTATTATTATTATTATTATAAAAGACATAATCCTTGGAGATTACTTTTAAATGATTCACTGCCTATTTGCGATACTTAATATTGCCACTGTATTAAAATATAATATATTTTAAATATGCTACATGAATAAATAAAAATTTTATAATGTTTACTTAGAATCTTATTATCTGATTTATGTTTATTGCTAAACATTAATTTTTAAATAGATTTAATGTTAAGAGCCATTAAATTATTCTAGTTGCTTATTTTTATTATTATTAACACAGGCAAAACTCTCCCTACAGTAGTGCCACTCAGTGCCAACCAGAGTAATCAATGGATGCCAGAAGGCTTGTGCATAAAATCCCCATCTACTGCCTACTCATCTAATATCTCCAGAACTAGTTTCTGGCTTGTGGCCTTCATCAGTGAGGAGCTTTGGATCTGAGAGCACTGCACCATGAACTTAGGATCTAATGCAGCTCTCCAGCAGCCACCTTATATCTTTACTTAACTACAAAACTATGAGAATAAAATTGAAAAAACAATATTTTTAATCTAAGCTCAATAGCTTATATAGTCATATGGGTCTGAACCCAGTTCCAGTACCCATACATTTTGGTGTCTTTGGCTCTTTAACAACCATAGCCACCATTATCCTATTAGGCAGGATTGATGTTAAACCACTAAATATCACATGAGCCAAAGACACCAAAAGGTATGGGTACTGAATTGGGTTCAGATGCATATGATTATATAAGCTATTGAGCTTAAATTGAAAATATTATTGTTTTTTTTTATTTTCATAGTTTTGTAGTTAAGTAGAGATAAAAGGTGGCTGCTGGAGGGTTGCATTAGATCCTAAGATCCGATCCAAAGCTCCTCACCGATGAAGGCCACAAGCCAGAAACTAGTCCTGGGGATATTAGATGAGCAGGCACTAAATGGAGATTTTACGCATCCATTGATAACTCTAATTGGCACAGAGTGGCACTACTATATAGAGAGTTTTGCCTGTTTTAATAACAGTTATGTGCTAGCATAAGAAATAGTGATCATGTGATGTCTAGTGGTTTTATTATTATTGTAAGGGTAGTTAAATATTATGTAAAATCCCTCAACATATTTAACTATAAGGTCTTAATTAATTTATTTATTTTTATTATTAGTCTTAGAAATGAATCTGAGATTATTTTAAAAAGAATTACAAAATTTGTATTAAAAGATGAAGATTCATAATTATCAGCTGACGTTAAAATTTTCAATTAGTATTTTTTATTAAAAGAGTAGTAATTAATTCTTAGTTATTTCTACAATAAATTTGTAAATCGTATGTTATGATTATTATATTTGTGTTTAAAGACATGGGAGTATTACGTGATAGTTTTGTTATGTGAATTTGGTGAGGTAATATTCTTATGCCACTGGGAATGTATCTTTCAGGGTAGATCCTCAATGTTTAAGTCATTATGTAAAGAGTTTCAGAAATTGTATTTGTTATTTTAATCGAACCATATTTTATTACAATAATGAGAAAGTTATAAATTAAATTTATTAGCAAAATGAATGAGTTGAGTGATTTAGTCGAAACCCTAATTATTTATTGCGAACATAAATGTTATTATATTTTAATTTAATAAGTTGCTTACAGTTAATTATTGTCAAATATTGATTTATTAGATATTGGATATGAATAGTGTATCTCAATCTAGTCCAAATATTAATTATCTTTAACATTCGTTGTTTACGTACCTTGACTGTAGTATAGTAGAGTTATATTTTCTAGTTACCCGGAAAGTCCATTATAGTTTTCCTTTAGTGAGGATACAATATATATGTACTGCCGTCACACACATCCTACTGTAAACTTATTGAAATAAAAAGAACATATTTAAAATTTATGAT
Source organism: Epiperipatus broadwayi (assembly GCA_028023455.1). Lineage (NCBI taxonomy): Eukaryota > Metazoa > Onychophora > Udeonychophora > Euonychophora > Peripatidae > Epiperipatus > Epiperipatus broadwayi. The sequence continues at coordinate 524,266 of JAQFVV010006506.1, forward strand.
CAACATATTTTAAATTTGTTCCACAAATTCTTTTGTATTTAAGAAACTAGGGAATTTGTTTCGTATTGCATTGCCATTGATGTATAAAAAATGTATTAAAAAAATTATAATGAGTATAGATTTCAAAATATTTGTAATTAAATAAAAGCACTTAATTGCTAAAATTTTATGAGTTATCTTTATTTTCCCAAATAGTATAATTTTTGTTAGATATCATATTTTATAATTTTTGCATTAAGTAAAAGTATCGTGTGCAATGAATTAGTATTGATAAAAATAAAGAAATTGATTTTTTCCTAAAGAGATTTCAATCCAGAAAGTGAATACTTTTCCAAATCAACTGGCATAGTATCCAGACAATGAAATAAGTAAAAATGATATAAACTATTCAAAATGAGAGGCTTCAGTTGGAAAAATTAATTAGTAATCAATTTTTAAAATTAATGGTGATCAAGAGAGATAACTGTTGCTTCAATATTGAATAACATAATTTATAATTTATTAATTTATCTTTATAAATTAATAAGCTAATAAATGATTTGATATTGCGCCTATACATATATATTATATAAGGACCTTGTCAAGAGGCCTGTGGCAATTTCTATTTCAATATAGATGATACTGTTCATAGAAAACGTTTACTGTTCAAGTTAATATGAAAAAATAAATATAATACAATAAGACTAAACTAGCTTTTGAGAGGTTGCTGCTAGAATTACACTGATTGTGTCCCATTATCAAACAAATGGAACATCCAATTTACGTACTGCACTTTATTTGCAGATGCACTTTGATTCTGGACGCAACTTGCCTAAAGCTAGATCAGTGCTCTTGAGTCTTATTGTGTTATAATTACCTTTTCATATTCACTTGAACAATACAAGTTTTGTATGTTTATGTATTTCATTTTTGAGATGTAAATATTTTTATGGTGGGCGATACAATAAAGAGCAACTTTATACTTTCTTAAAGTCATATAAAATTAAGAAAAATATACAATTTACGACCAGATTTTGTAAAATAATAATCTATTATCTTGATGTTGACATCATTTTTTTCAGCAATAAACCGACTGATAATCATAACTCTCTGTATTTCATAATAACTATCCAAAACTTTTAAAGCTAATAACCCCTCATGATCATATAATTATAGCTATCTGCACATTCATAAAAACTATGCAAAACTTTCAAAACTATTATCCTCTGTTTAGATAGATAGATAGAATAGATAGATAGATAGATAGATAGATAGATAGATAGATAGATAGATAGATAGATAGATAGATAGATAGATAGATAGATAGATAGATAGATAGATAGATAGATAGATAGATAGATAGATAGATAGATAGATAGATAGATAGATAGATAGATAGATAGATAGATAGATAGATAGATAGATAGATAGATAGATAGATAGATAGATAGATAGATAGATAGATGATAGATAGATAGATAGATAGATAGATAGATAGATAGATAGATAGATAGATAGATAGATAGATAGATAGATAGATAGATAGATAGATAGATAGATAGATAGATAGATAGATAGATAGATAGATAGATAGATAGATAGATAGATAGATAGATAGATAGATAGATAGATAGATGGATGGATGGATGGATGGATAGAATGTTTTTAAATTGTAAAATACTGTAAATTGCATTGTATGTAAATTAAGCATTCACACTGTTTGGGGCAGGAGTGATGAAATGAATAAACAAGCCAAGTAAGTGATAACACTGTTAGTTTTTCATTTCTTACAATGTCTTTGTTATATTTTACATTTGAATTATTAAAGATTTAATTTATTAATAGAATTACTATCATTCACTCTTTATATTTATTTGCATATGAATTATGTATTTCTGTAGATTTGCAGGAAGTTCAAGGATATATTGCACCAAAATAACTAAAATAGACAGTTCTTTATAGATTATATTAAAATGCCCATCCCTATGTTGTTTGAAATTCCACACAAAAGTTTTTATCAGAGTAAGTATAAAATAGCTTCTGTATAGCTCCATTCTTAAAAAGGCTAATAACAAGATCCTAATTCAGGAATTTGAGTCTACATTTGGTACACTAAATGTTGCTGATTTACAATGTTCTCTCCATTATTCTGAATTCTAAAAACTGCCCAAAACCACTGCTAACACATCCAAGTGATAAATGACATCTAATAATCCACAGAGAGTTATTTGGATGTGTTAGTAGTGATTTTGGGCAATCCTTAGGATTCAAAATGACAGAGAGCACCCTATAAACTTACCTGATCAAACTAAGTTTATAATTTTGGAATACTAAAAGTTCTATTAGTTCCAAATTACAAATTTCATTACAATATATGCCTATAACCACATGTTGAATAAATGTAAAACTGATCAAGCCAAGGTTATAATTTCGAAATATTAAAACCTTATAACTTCTAAAATACAGCAGCTGAAAGAAAGCATAGTAAGTTTATAATTAATCAGGTTTTTTTTCTTACCAGAAAGAAATTCTGATGTTGCATGATTCCTTTGTTATATGTAGGTAGAAAAGAAATGGGGATAAGAAAAAATAACGTTGTACACATTTGATCTCCTGATGTGGATATCGGATTTATACTTGATTACAAGAGGTCGTTATGAGCTCTTGAAATTAATACATGTGAACAATGATTATTCATAAAGCAAGTCATATATAACATGAAATTGTTTTATAAGCTTGTATTTACAAAAATGTAATACAGAGAGCGTATCAATAGCTAATTGATAAGTGCGATAAGAGAAAATATTTTAAAATCTCTATCCGAAATACTCTTAACGCCAGACCAATTGTTTTCGAGCTTATGGTTCACCTCAATGAGGAGCTAGAATATTCAGACACTAGATCTAAAATATCAACTCAAATCCCAGCATTTATTTCATAGTAATATTTAAGTAGAAACTCAGACATGAAAATGTCTTTTACTCCAGCTATCTAATTTAAATAGCTATATGGTACTGAACCAAATTTCAGATCTATCATATATTAATAGCCTCATTATAGCCAAAGCCATAAAGGTAAAATTATAATTATCAATAAAATAAGTCATATATAACGTGACATTGCTTTTATACGCTTGTATTTATAAAAATGTAATGCAGAGAGCGACCAATAGCTCAAACAAACTCTTAATTGATAAGTGCGGTAACAGAAAATATTTAAAATCTCTATCCAGTTTCAAACTCACACATTAATGTATTATTTCAAGCAAAGATATAAGTAATTACTACCTTCCATCAAGCCTGTTCTATCATTATGTTTTTGATTATCAAGAGTTTTAACTAGCAAAATGCAAAACGAAACTGAAGTCAGATTATGTCAATGGAATGTTGTTGCGCAAACACACAAGTGTATTCTCACAATTAGTATAAAGATGATAACAAATAGTATAAAGGCCTTATGATGAAAGGATGTTATACTAATTTAAGAGACTGAAACAAGAAATTAAAAAGATAGAAAAAAAGTTTCTACTTAAAAAAAAGACCGGTCTTGGAAAAATCAATATCCTACTGGACAAAGTAGCTGGAGTTTTCAGCAGGCGTTGTTCGTTTAATATTGACATTTGACCTTTATATCTGAAGGTGAAATCAAGTTTCTGGAGCACATTAATAGCCTGAAAAGGTCTAATTAATCTTTATATACATATTAATCTATATTTTTTTATAAAACTTGATTTGAATAGACAAGATAAAGTTTCACCTCAGGAAAATTATCAATTAATAATAAGTGATAGATTCCTGGCATCAGTAAAAGCTAAACTTATCTTTCTTTACATAGATATAAATTTTGCTAGGTCTATTATTTATTGTAATAAGAATCCATGAAAATATTAAATTCAATATATATATTGTAACGGGTCTGTCTAATCGTGGTGAGCACAAAGGTAGATGAGTAAAAAAGGTGTATCTTTATTTCTAATTTGATGCATACTTTTTTACATTAAATTCATACCCAAGAGAGAAGAGAGTAAGATTTAAATAACTACCGATTCTACCCTTAACTTAACAGCCATGTATTGTAGTTTACTCCCGCTATTCCGGATTTCGAACTCAGGGAAATATTATATGATCCTAAGGTTCAGGTAATATTTGTATCACCAAATTCATAATATATGTAAAATGAGTATATATATTAATAAGAGTGGGCATAATATATTGTATATATGTGATATGATCGTGACATGTGTATAAGAATATGACTCAGCAGAATTTAATCTCAGAAAAATAAACCAAGAAACGTGTTTTAACATTTAAATAAATTTAATGAACATATATACACGCATAAGCATTTGGAGAAGAAAATTTATAACAAGATTAAGGAAACTCATATAGATGTCTGTGGATTTTCTTTATTTACGTTTGGCTTAGACCAATGTTTCCTATCCTGATTACACAAAGAATAACCACTACATGCCCTGATTAACATAATCAATCTTCATTTTATATACATTATTATATGTATAGTAACATATTCATTTATATTTTTTATATCTTAGTTAATGGGATGATGGATTAATATACCCCCTTTTTATGTACAATATATGTGCGATGAAAGAGGGTTATAAGTTTAAGACACAAATAATAATAAAATATGCATAGACAATATATTAAAAAATATTAATAATTAACACAAACTTTAGAATGAACAATTAATGAATGTGTATGTGTTGTACATATATATATATATATTAAGCTAGTACATGCTAATCTTTTTACTTTATTGTTGACATAATATTTGATAAGTATTAACGTGAACAATTTGTTAAAACAAAATCGTAAGAAAAGATAAAAAAATAAACATTGAGTTTTTCTTTACTTTAATATTATATGTATTTTCTTTTTGTCGATTAAGTTCATTCATCCTATTGTATGTCATGGTATTCATTTAATTGATTAGGTTTAATTATTGTTTTAATGTTTATTTATATTTGGATTTAAATCTTAGACTGTGGTAACTGGTTTGTTAGTTTATGTGCTCTACTGTTACCTAATTCTATCACTTAATAAGTAACATTAATATCATGAGCTTCAATTGGAATTGGGCCTAATGATGTGTGTACTGGTAATTAGAGTAGTGTTGGAGGCATCCACAACTGCATAACTTGAAAATTTGTACCATGATCAAAAGTTAATGGCAATGATGATTTGCACCAACCAGACTCAGAGTGAGAGCTCATTAGTATTGTTCAGACAACCGAGAAATAAAAGCAGGACAAATGTTAGAAAGTGTAATTTAATAAAGTTCACAGTTTATTAAAATTGTAGATAATGATTTTGTTATATATATATATATACATTGGATATAGATTTTATTAAATTCTATCAAGGTATGTGCAGCAAAATAAAATGTCAAACGTTGTGGCAGACATGTTATTTTTTTCAAAGTTCCAGAAAGGGAGGAAGTAGATTTCCTTCAGCTGAAGCTTCAACTATGCAACTCTGGTTTCCTTATTCAAAAAGTTTTGGTTTTTTAAAAAAATAAAAACAAATGAAAGATTTTTGCATGAATCAATGACACCAGCACAGTGAGTGATCAATAGACTATTGATTATTGATGTCATAATGTCTGCAGAATTACTGCATGGTCAACCATGTTGAAGATTGCCAATTGTGATTGCAATTCAAGAAAAACAATTATAGTAAATGAATATGATGGAGTGCGAAGTTTTAATGTGGGAGAAAATAAAAGCTCTGATTCAATGACAATAGAAATATTAGGAAATACTCTGGTGTAGGTAATTTAAAATTGACAGAATTTTAAATAGCTGATTTAAGGAAAACAGATAATAAACTTAATTGCTATAATTAATCTAAAATGTTTCTAAAGGAGACAGGTAAGGAATTCAAAAAATTATTTATGTCTCCCCAAGCATTTATTAATAAAGTGAGATAATTATAAATATACATAGCTTTATGAAATAAACTCTCAGTACATGCTCTGGCAAATAAATTTAAAACAAACATGGAATCTTAAAACTAAGATTCCAATACCCACTATAAATTCAATGAGAAAATACATACAATAAATGCTTAAAATATTTAAATTTAATAGGCAAAATATATTATAAAAATAGGTTTCTTTTTAGGATTAAGCTGAGGCTTTAATCCCTGGTAAGAATAAGAAAACATGTTACCTCAAGGCTTAACATTAAGTTCTGTGGATGCCATTCTGCAGCATACACAGTTTATTTTACTGGAAAGTTCCAATGAAGAATTTAGGTTTCCATTATATGTTTGGGAGGCTGTAGACAATGTTAGGGATCAGTTCCTGTTTGAGCTCTTAAGACATGATTTTGGAGTGATGATTTGATATCTGGGGCTCATCTTTAAGTTGGTTTAGCATTCTGTAGAAAAGATTCTAATTAGCAATTACAAGTCTGTAAGATGATTTTGGTGGAATCTTCTAGACAGCAAGTAATATTTGCAATAGAAACTCCTAGACATGGACAGTGACCTTGAGAATTTATAGCAGCATGGCGATTCAAAGATGTCTCACAATTGGCATACTAAAAGTTGAAGCAAAACTAAACAAGCAGAATAAACATTGATAGCTGAAGAATAATCAGTCTGAAATTCCAAGGCTATTTATATGAGTTCTTATCTTTCATCACATCTTTACTTAGCTAATTCTGACAAGGGCAAACCTTTATCTCAGACTTAAACTTAATTAAAGATTTTGACCAGAATTAATCTTATTCATAATTAATTTATAAAATGTAAAAACAAGTGTCAGCTTTATTAAAATAATTTAAAAATCGATTACAATCAAAAACAACAAGAATGCAATTATAAAAAAAAAATTCCAAAACTAAAATCCTTTGTTAAAAAAGGATTAACCTTTTTTTAATAAGATTAAAAGTTTGCTTACCTTTAATTACTTTGAAAAAAACAAATGACCAAAAGAAAACTATTTTAAAAATAAAATCTATTAAAAATCGATATAATATAATTTTAAAACATAACTATATATGTGTACCATTGCACATACTCCCATATACAAAACTTTCAAATAGTTTTCTTTTAAAACTTTATTAAAACAAAAGTTTTTTTTTATTTTTGTGATAAAACTTTTGAATTAGATAAAGTATCCACTTCAATATATATATATATATTGTACCCTAACTAAAGTTTCCCTTAGTTCCAAGAGGAGCCAAGTGTTATCTTAGCTTAACCTTTTGGTTTGAAATTGTCTGGTTTTTAAAAAAATAATAATGATAAAAATGAAAATTAAACTAGTTAATTATTAAAATAGGATAATCTAAATATTTTAATAGTATCAGTTGGTTTGATAAGGGATGTTAAGTAATAATTTTTACATAAGCAAATGTTAAAAAAATAATTGTGAAATGATAAATCATATTTAATGTATTTTAAAGTAACTATTGTATAATTCATTTTGATGTCTAAATGATAGCAATGAGAGATTATAAATAAGTTGGAATGAATAGTAATAAATTTAAAAAAATAATCTGTAAGTTTTATTAAAACAATATAACAGTATTTATTAGATGTAAGATAGTAGCTTTCCACTTATAAAATTATTTTAAATTAAATATTTGATAATATTTTAGTTTTGTAATTTTAAAGGAATAACTTTTAAACAATCAGTGAGCTCATATTTATAGATTACCCATATATGGAAATGTGTGTGTGTGTGTGTGTGTGTGTGTGTGTGTAAGAAAGATACACAAATATAAGAAGAAAAATAAAATAAAAAATATTTTAATTCTAATATTTATAAAAAAATAAATAAATAAATGGATGGATATAAATTTATGGAAGAAATATTTAAAAGTTAATGAAGAGGGATAGTTCTGAATTTTATATTTATTACTATTATGTTTAAAAAAATATTATTTAAAAAGGTAATACATAACATTTGTTAAACAATGGATTTTTGACTTTGTGGCTGTAAGTCACGTGATTTCGTATCATTAGAAATTGCGTTAGTAAATCGACTTTACAGCTGATCTGTCAAGAATAGAAAAATGTAATAAAAAATAATTTGATTGGTTTACAAGCCAATTGATCAAAAGGGGGGGGGGGTATAAAAGATTATTAGATAAAACAGGGATCCAGGACCATTCAGTTGCTGATCTGTTTTTAATTCTACCTGTGGCTGAATCTTAAAAGTTCTTTAACAAAAAGTAAATTTTTAAAACTTTATATTTTTAAAAAAAATAAATAAAAGTATGTTTTTAAAACCATTATTTTAAATCGTCCAGTAATGGTTGAAGGCTAAAGGACAGGTAATCCGTTTTTCCTGACAGTTTTTCATTACAATTGAGATATTAAAATTTACGGTAAAATGTTTAATAGAAAAAATACAGCGTCTCATATTTCATTTATTTTTGATCTATTTATTTTTCTTTATTTAGAAGTAAAACTTAAATTATTAAGTATTGTTATGGCTAAAGACTTTATTGCACTAAACTATAGTATATTTCCTATCAAATTAAAAATACACGTGAAGAAGAAATTAAAAAAAAAAAAAGGACATTCAAACATTTTAAAATATTAAAAAGGAAATGCATTAGCGTCTTTATAAATTAAATGTGACATTAAATTTAATACTGCATTATTAATACATGCTATATACATGTAAATATGCTCTTAAAAGAATAATATTTAAGAAGAAAATCTATTTTAAAATGCTAATTCTCGTTTATGCCAGTAATATGAAAAGAATTTGTTTGGAAGTAAAACTTTAAAAGAATTCAAATATATTATTAATGAACTTGTCTCTATCAAATGCATAATGTTTGGTTATAATTGCCAATACTTATAAGTAACTTTATGACCGTTGATCTTAGCACATAAACCAAGGAGCGTCCTTAATTATAAACAAAGTCTACTCTTATGTTTTAAAAATAAATAAAAGGAAATTTGTTTAAAAAAAAGAAATACATTTTTAAATATTAAGAAACGTTTTTTAAAAAAAAGAGCTCTATTTTAAAAAAAAATGCATTTATCTAAAGAAGAACAGTGAAAGTTAACTAAATAGATATATTATAATTATTCCGCGTTTGAACCTAGGATTATAAATATAAAAAAAAACATGTACTCAGCTGAAGAATTTATTGTTTTCAATGCCGGCTTATTTTTTTACTTATACTTATGCTTATTATACTTATGCTACTCAGTTGAATAATTTATTTTCCAGTGCCAACTTATGTTTATGCTTACGATGTTTTATTATTTTAATATTTAAAATTATCTTTAAAGATAAAAGAAAGTTGAACGTGTTTATATAAAGAACTACTGAACATTTTCGTTTGGAAATGATTGCCATGTATATAAATGTATTAGTTGAAGCTTCGAATTCAAATAGATATCTTAACCTGGATAAATTGTCTACACATTATGAAATGGAAAAATCATCACGGAGCCGAAATATGAACTTGAATTAATGTATTATTATTTTTTTATGGTCTGTTTTATTGGTTTAAAAAAAAAATGAAACCATAAAAATATTTATGCTATTAAATTTTTATGTAACACTTTTTGCATAAATATACAGGTAAACTAGGGTTATAATTTTAAAACGAAATAGGTTTATTTGAATGAGCAAATGTTTCTTGCCATTCTTAAGTAGATTTAGTTTATTTATCAAGCATTACACTAGCTAGTTTCTATTTAATAATTTTATCATAGAGATTTAAATATCACAGTCTTATTTTCATATAAATGGGATGTTTTACTCAATTTTTATTTTAAATTTACTAAAGAAGTTTATCAGAGAATATCCATTCATTTGTTTTATGAATGTTATATTAAGAATAATTACAAATATTTTATATTCATCGAGAAGTAAATATTCTTGCATTTAATTTACAATTTTAAAAGTCCACTAGTACTATATTTTTAGCATTTAATATTTTGTTATGTGTGCATTGTGCCTTGCCTAGAATTTTATATGCATTTAAGTTTAAAGTATTTTCTACAGTAGTCAGTTGACACATAGTTTGCTTTGTTGGTTCGAATATTGGATATACGTTTTGTATTTTATAAATTTCTTGGAAATAACTTAGTTAGTTTAAGTGAAGTATATATCTTGCTATTAGTTAGAATTTGGTAGCCTCAAGAATTAGGCTTAGTTCATAATTTTTGAATATGTTTATGGAGTCGAGAGTATCCTCCATCCTTATTGTAATGTAATTCCATGATTTGATAGTGCTTGTCCCCAAAAGAGGGTTATTATATTGTATTTTTCAGTTTTGATAATCACATTTATAAGCATTGAAAATCCCATGAGAGAAGATTGTGCTTTTCTGGTGGGTGTTACTGTTCCCAGATGTACTGAAGATAAATTCCAGACATCGTCATTTTTTGCCTCGAAGTTAGGTATTTTTGGAAGCCACCATATTCTTTTCCAGCTCTGAGGAGCCTAGTATTTTTGTATTTTTTTTGCCTATCATTCATGATGACTTAATGCTAATTCCACCACAGTAGGTGATGTTGCATTTGTTTTAGATTTGTGATGACAAGATAAGCTTGTTTGAGGAAATGTATTTCTTCAGGTAGTTGTAGATAATTTATGGCTCATAGGTATATTAATGTTTGAATTGTGTTGCTATGATAGTTTTATCACACACAAGCTAACCAACAATAAGTTATATTTATTTTAAAGTATATTAAATATGCATATGGTATAAGTGGCAATTCACACATAATAATTTAATATTTTCATCCAGAATTTCGCCGCTGGATTTGTAAGTCTGTTACATCATTATCTTTAAAACATTGAGGGAATAATTTTATGTGGACTAAAGTTATTTTAAAAAAAGTATAACTGATCTCTGATGAATGATTGTCCCATACACTTAAGTTAGTTTAATTTTAGTATTAGCTTAATCTGATTTAAAGATATATCTAGCTGTGATATTAGTTATATCTGTGAAACTAGTGATGATATTTTTCAAAAGTATTGTTGAATATGCTTACTCCAACTTAGCGTTTGTTAAGTTGAGGAGTATAAAATTAAGCTTAGGGTTTTCAATATAAACATAGTTCTGTGTGTTATTCTGATTAGTAGATGACACAATAATGTTATTAATTAGTCCAAATAATTATATAAAATCTTAGTGCAGTATTGGCACTGTTTGTATTCCACTATATTTATAAACATTTCTTCTCATTATTAATAAATCAAATTATTATTATTTCAAAAGTTTTGTTTGTTTGTTTTACTTTTATATGAAAATATATTATTGTCTTGGGTTCCAAGTTCACAAAGTCTTAAATTTTAAAGTTAATGAATCTTCAATTCAGAAATTTACAAGTAGATTCTAAGTTAATTAAATACAGTTGATATTGTCTTAAAAATTAAAAAGCTATGTTGAAGTAAATGATTCTCATATGGAATCACAAATACAGATAATTGCATTATAGCAGATACATAATTAAATACTTAGTTAAAAGTTTATTTTTTTTTAAATTATCAGTATATCTTTCAGACTAAAGATTATGCAATATCAGATTAACAATATTAGTACTTCAGAAGAATATTTTAATTAATATTATTTTAAAAGCTGCAACTTATCTTATATTCACTGCACATCATCTATCATCATCTTAAATCTTATATATTTAAAGAATTCTAATCCATTTGCATTTGAGGTCTTTAGTGGTTGTCTGTGAGTATGGAAAGGCATTAAAAGTACCCTTGCTCTTTTCTTTGCTCAAGTAATATCTTAGATAATAGGCCATTATTAGTTTAAATTTAAATTGATTCATTAAATTTTGTGAATTAATATTTGTTTTGTTTATTATTTTAAGATTGAACATATTATAATTATTTTATGGTCAGCTAAGATGTCACTTATTTATTTATTAATCATAGTAATTCTTTATTAGGCAACTTAACTTAAACTTTAATTTTACACAAGAGTTTTAGTTTTAAAATCCCTGAGGTTATTTACTCTTGTTGTTTTAGTAAATATAATTCTATAAGATAATATTATAAAATAAAGCATCATAGGTCTTATTCAGAGAGTGTATGATCTATTGGTAGGACTAATATGGTAAGCATTCATTAGTGATTTTAGATAATCTTTTGTATGGTTTATTAAAATATCAATAAGCTGTAGTAGTTATAGTTTATCAGTATTGGATTTGACCTTTATTTGATTATACATCTCTGGATCATCATCTCTTTTCTTTAAATTTATTGTAACCCCACTGAGCCAAGTCGTTTAGAGTCTCTAATTTATAGTTCATTTTATATCATTTCAATTCTATTCCATTTCTTTTCATGTCATTTCTTTCTATAATCTCTTTATTTCTCTCTCTCCTTTATTCCATTTCTTTTCATTTCATATCTTTCCCATCATTTCATTTCTCTCTCTTTTATTTTATTTTCTTCTTTTCTCCCTCTCTCTCAATTTCATAAGGTTACTATATATATATATATATATAGTAATGCTTAAGTTTTGTACATTATATATATATATATATATATATATATATATATATATATATAGTAATGCTTAAGTTTTGTACATTCATGTATCAAAATCTAGAATCCAGGCAAAGAGACCAAAGCTGACCAGACTAGGATTGTGATATTCTGAATTCAACCACACTTCAACTTGTCTGCCAGAACTCCATGAATCAAGACCCTAAAATGACCACACTTGAAGTCACATGTAGTATACCCATCTTCCACAGCCAGCATAGGTCAGGGGAAAACATAAGACTCAAGGACTTAAATATATATATTAAGTAACATAAATGTCATCAGCATGGATATTAACATAACATTTATAAATTGTAATTAATGCATAGATGGTTGTTTCACACATATATAATTAACTAAGATTAAATTGGATTGAAATAGGAATGAGAAATGACAAAACCAGAATAAATTCAACATATATATTTATTAAAGGATAAAATAATTAAATATAATAAAACAATTGATGTGGAAAAGCATGCAGGCTTTATAAAATGAGAACTTAACAAGTCTCCTCATTAATTTCTACTTACAAGGGTTTGCTAAGCTGCATGTAAATCAGATTATGCCTATTGCTATTGAAATGGTGACACCTATTGCAAAATGCTGCACAAGTCTTCAGCACATTAGTCATTATTACATTCAAATTACATACATATTTTAATAATGATTTGGGAGCATAAAAACTTGCTCTATAGACTAACCCTCAGAACAAGATATATTTCAAAGTAATAATACTGAACAATTCAATTAAGGGTATAGAATTGGTTGAGTTAGTTTACCATCGGCTATAGTACTGGCAAATACAATATGGAAGTCACCCTGCAGATAGATTAGAATTGAGGGTTTTCATGACCAATAGCGGTACACTGGGAGTGAGTGTGCTGCTGTGAAAAGGTAATGGGTGGCTAACATGATTGCCTGGAATTCTACATCAGGTCTTATTGGTACACATCCCAAAGAAATGTAAAATGGGATGGCCTTGCCTGTAGTCCCATGTTAAGGAGAAGATGCAGCAAAACATTAAACTTTAAAGAATATATCTCTAATCCACCCAGTGAAGGAAAAGTGGAACATATTTAATATTATATATACACCAGAATAATAGCTTGTCAGTCTCCTTACTAGAAGCCAATTTTAATTAACACTCACTAATTAAGCATCTAAAAGAGCATAAAATTATATAGTAAATCTTTTTCCCTTGTTCCAATCTATACTATGAGTATTATGGACAAAAAGGGGAGGGATAAAAGTATATTTTATGGGCTGCTTAAAAATAAGTAAATAAATAATATACTTTCATAATCCCAAAGACCAGTGCATATAAAATTGTCTATAAGTTTTAAGAGCAAGCCACCATGTATATTCATTTTAAATAATAACTAATAATGACAAACGCAGAGCAATTTATTTTTATTGCAAATATAGGATTTTTGAAACAGCATGCTTAGTTAAATGACATTTAGATAATAATTATGTGAAGATAATTTAAACTATATCTTCTTTAAAATTTACTGAAAGTAAAATGCTCGCTGTTTTGAAGTATTGGCATATGAAATACATAAGAATAAAGATAACTAATAAAGAAAGATTATAGGTACAACCGCAGTGATATATATATATAAGGGAAAAATAGGTCAAGTTATAATTAATTTACAAGAATGAAGTTTTCCAATTTAAGTAGAATAATTTATAATTGAATTACATTTGATTATTTATATAAGCAATTAAAACCAAAGGTGAGTTTAGATAGTTTAAATACTGATTTACACAGAGTTCTGTAGTTGTTTAAGTTTTATAATACTGGTTTATTTGCTGGACAGATAAGTGCTGGATCTTCAGGCCTTAGGTGGTTCATTTTCAGGTTAGGCATAGTGTCTTCTTAATTACGGCAGTAGGCTGTTGATGGATGGTTTCAAGTTGCTGCTCAGTTCTTTAGGACATCAGCTGGCAGTCTGCACACCATTCTTCTGTGGATTGGTTGTCCTTCATCCAATGACACTCTTCTAAATAATTGACTACACTACCAAGCTTAATAATAAAGAGCAAAATCTCTAAAAATAACAACAATAAAAACCCTTCAAAATGAAAAATTGTCCTTTTAATACTGGCTATACTTTCTTATCACAAAATTTTCAGATCAATTGCACATGACATAGGAATCCTGAGATTTTACATTCTAGTCCATGCCTGGCTTAATCAAACTTTTACAGAGTGAGAAATACAATTTTTAACTTTTCTATTATCGATCTGTAGTCATGCCCTTAGGTGATTTAATTCATTAGTACAAGAAATTGTTTAATATTTAATTAAATCCCACACAATCAAATTTCTCTTTTGTTGAGTTTCGACTTGCATGCTATTTTTAGCATACATTTGACCTGATTACAAGATAAAATTTATAAAATCTAATTTATTTCAATTCATTATTTTTCATTTTTAATTAATATAATTAAAAGCCTTTCGCTTTTCTTTTTTTACAAAACTAAATCACACCACTATATATATTATATAAAGGGAATCATACATTCACATACAAATTTATATTTCATAAACTTAATAAATTGATATTTCTATTTAAAATTACAACATAAATCATTTCTTTATAAAATATAAAATTTAAATCATATTTGCTGTAACACTTACTAGAGTATATATGTACAGGGTTTATTCATATGTGCCTATATAAGGCTGCACAACCAGCCATAATAGTTAGGTTTATACGTTTATGGTTGAATCCAGCACTGATGGGTTTGGTTGTTAAACTGAAAGGTTCAATGAAAAGGGATTGAACCTGACCATTGCAATATACATTGAAGTGAAAGTAACTATTTCTACTGAGTTGTGTGATGTCAAAAGTACATTTTGATATCACATAATCCTGTCAGAAGTAGTTATTTCCATTTCAGTTACAGACATTTAAAAGATATGATTATTTATTATAGCTCATATTATGTATAATTGTCACAGAAATAACTGTAGCTTCCAATCAGTTGTGGAATGTAAATAAACTATTAAAAGACAGAGTGATATCATGAGTCCAACAAGTTCAGGTAATGTCACTCTGCCATCTAATAGTTTATTGATGTTATACAACTCACTGGAAGCTACAGTTAGTTTCATTTGTTATATATAACTGTAATTATAATAAAAATAATAAATTTAACAGTTTACAAACTATTACAAACAATCCTTAAATCCACAGAAGTACTTTTGGTTAATTTCTTAAACCTGCCTCAATTGCCATTAAATTTAAAAAAAACAAAGCAGAAGCAAATGTCATCAATTTAAATCTTGTATTTTAATGTTAGCAGCTTGTCTCTTTATTAAATAAATAAAATGTCTGTTAATTAAAAACAAAATTGTAATTATAATTGAAATAATAAATTTAACAGTTTACAAACTATTACAAACAATCCTTAAATCCACAGAAGTACTTTCAGTTAATTTCTTAAACCTGCCTCACCTGCCATTAAATTTTAAAAAAAAAGTGGAAGCAAACGTCATTAATTCAAATCCCACCTCGTATTTTAATGTTAGCAGCTTGTCGATTTATTAAGTGCATTTTATTCCTGTTTATAAAAATTGTCTTTTTAATTTTTCTTTTACTATGGTTCTCTCCTCATGAAGAATTTTCACATTTTCAAAATCAAATTTAAATTTATATTTACGTGTTTTTTCATGATCAAACAAAACTGAAGGAGACATTAAATCACCATTATTTTTACTTTTTACATGCATATATAACAATTCATGCTCCCTCAATCTCTTCTCAATACTGCACCTAGATTCACCTATATATGATAGCATACAATCACAAAAAATTTGATATATGACATTACTTTTTTGCTTGACAGGTATGACATCCTTAGAATTATTGATTAATTTATTAATATTGTTTGGAACGTACAATGAAACATTAAACACATTCTTATATAAATCCTTAAAAAATTTCACTTGTGGATTTGAAATAAACGAAATAGATATCCTTGTTTACTATTAATCTTCATTTCCTTTAAATCATTATAACTTTTTTTAAATTGACATAAAGTATTCTTTATTTGTTCCATTTTATAACCAACATCAAGCAATTCTTTGGCAAATATTTCAATATTTTTAAATTTATTATTTCAGTTATAATATATATATATATATATATATATTGTACCTAACTGAAGTGTCACTTAGTTCCAAGAGGTAATCAAGGTTATCTTAGCTTAACCTTTTGTTTAAAATTTCGGATTTAAAAAAAATAATGATGATAAAAATGGAAATTAACTTAGTTAATTATTAAAATAGGATAATCTAAATATTTTAATAGTGTCAGTTGGTTTGATAAGGGATGTTAGGTAATAATTTAACATAAGCAAATGTTAAAAAAATAATTGTGAATTGATAAATAGTATTAAATGTATTCTAAAATAACTACTGTATAATCCATTTTAATGTCTAAAGAATAATAATTAGATATTATAAATAAGTTGGAATAATTAAGTAATAAATTTTAAAAAAATGATATGCAAGTTTTTATTAAAAAAATAAGAATATTTGTTATTAATTTTGTAGTTTAGCATTCCAGTTATAAAAATTATTTAGATTAAATATTCATTAACATTTTATTGTTGTAATTTTAAAAATAATTTTAAACAATTAATGTAAGGCCAGACGTATGTGAGAATATGTGCATGCATAGACATGGAAACATAAGAATAAAAAAATAATTTAATTCCAATATTGTTTAAAATAAGTAAATAAAGCAAATGTGTGGATAAAATTATTTTAATGAAATATTTAAGGGTTTAATAAAAGGTATAACTTTAAATTTTATATTTATTACTATTGTGTTGTATAAAATATCATTAAAAAAAATGTTGCATAATATTTGTTAATAATAAAATTTTGACTTTGCAGCTGAAAGTCACGTGGTATGGGAAAATTATATTGATTACATCAGTAGATTGATTCCACAGCTGGTTTGTCAGAATATTAAAATTTAATAAAAATAGTTTTTATTGGTTTTTAAATGAATTGTAGGTGGATGAAAAATTGTGAGATAAAACGGAGATCGAGGGGTCATCCAGGGGCTGATCTTGTTTTGATTCAACTGGTGCTGGATCTTAAAATTTTGTTAATAAAAGTAATTTTTTTTTAAAAAGCTTGATATTTCTAAAAAAAAATACAAGTATGTTTAAAATATTTAAAATCGTCTTGTAATGATGGAGGGCTAAAGGAAAGGTAATCCATTTTTCTGACAATTTGAATTTCAGTCGAGGCATAGAAATTATAGTAAAAAAATGTTTGGAATAAATGAAGCGTCTCACATATTATATGACTTTGATTTGTTTATTTTTCTTTACTTGGAAGTAAGGTTAAGGGACAAATTATTAATCATTTCCATAGATAAGCATTTGGTTGCATTAAAGTATTTTGAAAGTAAAATACTAATTGTTTTTCCTGTTAGATTAAAAGTATATGTAAAAAAAAAGAGAGAAAAAATTTTAAGTTTAAAAAAGAACATTATAAGGAAGCTACTATGTTCGATTACAGTGAAACTATAAAGAATGATTTTTTTTTTTTTGAAAAAAAAAGTTATTACTTATATCTTGACATAAGTGAAAATGATTTGTTTAGCTAAACGCAAACAGATAATATATATATGTTTAAAGGCTAGCTCTTATTTACACAGTAAGAAAGGACAAGTATTTGGAAATAAAACTTTAAAGCAATCTGTAATGATTAATAATGAATTTATAGTTATTGAGTACATTATAAATGGTCATACTTCCCAGTATTTATAAATAACTTTATGGCATTAATTATAGCTTATAAACGGAGAAACGTCTTGAATGATAAAAAATTTCTACTCTCATATTTAAAAGTAATCAAAGGAAATTGGTTTTAAAAATAAAACATGTCTTGTAATATTATTAGGAAACTATTTTAAAAAAATATATATTTTAAAAGAAGCGTTTTCCTAAAAGAGGATAAAGAAATTCAGATAAAGAGATATATATTATTATTATGATATACATTTTTGAACTCGGGATCCTATAAATAATTAAAGTGTGTTCAGCTGAAGAATTTGTTTTGTTTTATGCTGGCTTAATCTTATTATTTAAATATTTTTTTTTAAAAAATTGTTTTAAAAAAAAAAGTATCATTAAGGAACTATTGAACATTTTCGTTTGAAAATCATTGCCATGTTTATAAATGTATTAATTGAAGCTTCGAATTCAGATAGATATCTTAACCTGGATAAATTGTCTACACATTATTAAATGGAAAAACCATTACAGAGCTGAAATATAAACTTGAGTTAATGTATTTTTTTTATGGTCTGTTTTATTGGTTTAAAAAAAAATGAAACCATAAAAATATTTATGCTATTATTTTTTTTGTAACACTTTTTGCATAAATATACAGGTAAACTAGGGTTATAATTTTAAAACGAAATAGGTTTATTAGAATGAGCAAATGTTTTTTGCCATTCTTAAGTAGATTTAGTTTATTTATTAAGCATTACACCAGCTAGTTTCTATTTAATAATTTCAGTTATAGAGATTTAAATATCACAGTTTTATTTTCATATAAATGGGATGTTTTACTCAGCTTCATTTTAAATTTACCAAAGAAGTTTATCAGAGAGTATCCATTCATTTGTTTTATGAATGTTATCTTAATAATAACTACAAATATTTTATATTCATCAAGAAGTAAATATTCTTGCATTTAATTTACAATTTTAAAAGTCCACTAGTCACTATATTTCAGCATTTAATATTTTGTTATGTGTGCATTGTGCCTTGCCTAGAATTTTATATGCATTTAAGTTTAAAGCATTTTCTACAGTAGTCAGTTGACACATAGTTTACTTTGTTGGTTCGAACATTGGGTATACGTTTTGTATTATTTTTATAAATTTCTTAGAAATAACTTAGTTAGTTTAAGTGAAGTATATATCTTGCTATTAGTTAATATTTGGTAGCCTCATAGAGTTAGGCTTAGTTAATAATTTTTGAATATGCTTATGGAGTAGATAAAATCCTCCATCCTTATTGTATTGTATTTCCATGATTTGATAGTGCTTGTTCCCAAAAGAGGGTTATTGTATTGTATTTTTCAGTGATGATGATCACATTTATAAGCATTGGAAATCCCATGAGAGAGGATCATGCTTTTCTGGTGTGTTTTCCTGTTCCCAGATGTACTGTAGATGAATTCCAGACATCTTAGTTTTGCCTCAAAGTTAGGTATTTTTGAAAGCCACCATATTCTTTTCCAGCTCTGAGGAGCCTAGTATTTTTATATTTTTTGCCTATCATTCATGATGACTTAATGCTAATTCCACCACAGTAGGTGATGTTGCATTTGTTTTTTAGATTTGTGATGACAAGATATGCTTGTTTGAGGAAATTTATTTCTTCAGGTAGTTGTAGCTAATTTAAGGCTCATAGGTATATCAATGTTTGAATTGTGTTGCTATGATAGTTTTATCAGGCACAAGCTAACCAACAATAAGTTATATTTATTTTAAAGTATGTTAAATATGCATATGGTATAACTGGCAATTCACACATACTAATTTAATATTTTCATCCAGAATTTCGCCGCTGGATTTGTAAGTTTGTTACATTATTAATTTTAAAACATTGAGGGAATAATTTTATGTGGACTAAATTTATTTTTAAAAAAAAGTGTAACTGATCTCTGATGAATGACTGTCCCATACACTTAATTTAGTTTAATTTTAATATTAGCTTAATCTGATTTAAACATATCTCTAGCTATGATATTAGTTATATCCGTGAAACTAGTGATGATATTTTTCAAAAGTATTGCTGAATATGCTTATTCCAACTTAGCGTTTGTTAAGTTTAGGAGTATAAAATTAAGCTTAGGGTTTTCAATATAAACCTAGTTTTGTGTGTTATTCTGATTATTAGATGACACCATAATATTAGAAATTAGTCTAATAAAGAAGAATAGTAGTGTGCTTATTAAGTACATATGATAATTAAAGTTTAAAGTATTTTTTTGAGAAAAATCTAATTATTAAAAGAAAGTAACATTGAATAACCTTTGTCTGTTATTAAGTGTATTAATGTAAATTAAATAAAACTGTTAAGAGTCCAAATACTTGTATTAAATCTTAGTGCGGTATTGGCAATGTTTGTATTCTACTACATTTGTAAACATTTCTTCTTGGTATTAATAAACCAAATTATTATTATTTCAAAAGTTTTGTTTTGTTTGTTTTACTTTTATATAAAAAATATATTATTGTCTTGGGTTCCAAGTTCACAAAATCTTAAAAAATTTTAAAGTTATTGAATCTTCAATTCAGACATTCACAAGTATGTTCTAAGTTAATTAAATATAGTTGATATTGTCTTGAAAATTAAAAAAGTATGTTAAAGTAAATGATTCTCATATTGAATCACAAATACAGATAATTGCATTATAGCAGATACATAATTAAATACTTAGTTAAAAGTTTATTTTTTTAAATTATCAGTATATCTTTTCAGACTAAAGATTATGCAATATCAGATTAACAATATTAGTACTTCCGAAGAATATTTTAATTAATATTATTTTAAAAGCTGCACATTATCTTATATTCACTGCACATCATCGATCATCATCTTAAATCTTATATATTTAAAGAATTCTAATCCATTTGCATTTGAGGTCTTTAGTGGTTGTCTGTGAGTATGGAAAGGCATTAAAAGTACCCTTGCTCTTTTCTTTGCTCAAGTAATATCTTAGATAATAGGCCATTATTAGTTTAAATTTAAATTGATTCATTAAATTTTGTGAATTAATATTTGTTTTGTTTATTATTTTAAGATTGAACATATTATAATTATTTTATGGTCAGCTAAGATGTCACTTATTTATTTATTAATCACAGTAATTCTTTATTAGGCAACTTAACTTAAACTTTAATTTTGCACAAGAGTTTTAGTTTTAAAATCCCTGAGGTTATTTACTCTTGTTGTTTTAGTAAATATAATTCTGTAAGATAATCTTTTAAAGCAAAGTATCATTAGTCTTATTCAGAGAGTGTATGATTGATTGGTAGGATTAATATGGTAATTATGGATTAGTGATTTTTAAATAATCCTTGGTATGGTTTAGTATTAGATTATTCTTAATATACTGTAGTCGTTATAGTTCAGCAGTGTTGGATTTGAGCTTTATTTGATTATACATCTCTGGATCATCATGTCTTTTCTTTAAATTTATTGTAACCCCACTGAGCCAAGTCGTTTAGAGTCTCTCATTTATATTTCATTTCATCTCATTTCAATTCTATTACATTTCTTTTCATGTTATTTCTCATATCCTTCTATCATCTTAGCCATTTAAAACATTCGTTAAGAGTTTTTTCTATCATCTCATTTCCTTTCTCTCTCCTTTATTTCATCTTCTTCTTACATCTCTCTATTTCATATCTTTTCAATCATCTCATTTCTTTTCTCTCTCCATTATATATCATTTCTATTACTTTTCCTCATTTCTTTTCCCTCTCAATTCTTTTCTTTTCCATCATTTATCTATCATTACCTCCATGTCATTATTAGCATTATCTCTTTCTCTTTCTCTTCCTTTTTCCCCTCTCTCATTTCATTAGTAGCATTATCTCTCTCTATATCTCTCTTATCATCTTCTCCCTCTTCCTCTCCACTTACCTTTCATCATCATCATTTTTACCTCCATTTCATAATTTTCTCCCTCTATTCTCTTCCTCTTTTATTTATTTTACTTCTTCTCTCTCTCTCTTTCTCTTTCTCCCACCCCCCTCTAATTCTAGTAGGTTACAGTATATATAAACTGTAACCTTATATTTTAGTATAAAATATAAAGATCGATATAACTGGTATAAAAATTTCTCTGTCTTCTTTTTGGTGATTTGATTGCCTTGGTTTGCGTTTTTGAACAGATTATTTTCTTGCATTCAAGATAATTTATTAGAGAGAATAAGTAATATTTTGCCTTACTTATTGTCTGTTATTTTAATGTATTTAAATTGCTTGTTTCCATCCACTGATTTGTATCAAAATATGTTTAACTTTTTAGAAATTGACAACACATATTAAATTTAGTAAAATGTGATTGAAAATAATAATAATTTTTATTTATTTTTAAAAATAGTCTTAGAAATTATTTTCATTGAATTAAAAAACCATTTGTTTAACTAATTTTAATTATTAAAATATATATATAGTAATTACATATGCGTTTCAATGTAAAAAAAAAAAAAGAGCGCGATTAAAGAGATCGTCTGCGATAAGGTTGCTGTTACAAAGAAAAAGAAAAAAAGAAAATGGTGTAAGAATAAAATGAATGTAAAATATGATAAGCTTATTTTTTAAAAATAGTTAATAATTAAACGGATTTACCAAAAAGTTTTCTACAAATGTAAACATAAAATGGTGATATTTAATAATAGAATGAAGTGCTAAATTTAAAAATCTGTTCGTCAGCTAGCCAAGTGGATAAATCGCTAATAATTTTCCAATATTTATACTTTAAAATATGTCGGAGTTTTCAAATTTAAGAGCAGAATTAATTTCAGAATCTCGGTATGTTTGGAATATTTTATTATTCTACAATTTGGCAAAACTAAATAGATGTTTTAATTACATAAGTTTTTTAAATATGAAAACTTTCTTTTTAAAAAAGAAGAGGTTTAAAATCAATGTTAAATGTTAAAGTTATTAACATGGTTTAATATTTCCGTTTATAATTTAAAATAATATAGCATTGATTAATTTATTTAACTTTATACTGCCAGTAATGTATTTGCTAGTTAATTTGTTTACCATTTGAATAATGGAAACAGTCTTCAAATAATTAATTAAAACTACTTTCTAATTTTATCGTTAATTTGGAATTATTAAATTATTTGCTCTAATTAGTATCCCTAAATTTAAACGTGGATAAATAAATATTAGCCTGGATGTTATAAACTTGGAACAGTTTTATATAGAAATGTAGAATTTAATAACTTATGAAGAACATTTTCATTTAAACTCTGCGTGTCATGTTTTTTGGAATTGTTTTATATTTATGGAGCCACGTAAAATCATTAATTTAAAAGTGCTTATAATATCTAAGACAAATAGATAAAATTACATTTATGGAATTCAACTATAATTATAATTATCACTTTGTGTATTTATTGTTCAAGACATTTTTACATGGATTTCACGGATCATATTTATTATTATAAAATGTTGTACAATTTAATTTGTCACACGCACACTAGCTAGAATTCATGTATTTAAGCAAGAATGAATCAATTTAATTTTATTGTTATATGAACTTGTATGTGAAGTTCATGAGTTATATTTTATTAGGTTTAAATTAAATTAATGGGATTGAATAAAATACTTATTCAAGGGAATAGCGCTTGCGAAAAAGCTTGAAAATTACTAATGAATTTATGATATGTGTCAACCTCTCATGAAGTGTCTTGTGAGTCTTTCCAGAGTTCTATTCCTATACTAATGTCACTTATATTACATTGTTGCTATGTTTTTATTTTAAGCAAGATAATTTAATATATTAGTTGTCCTGATTAGTGAAACACTTTTTATTATGCATGAACCCACATCTGCTAAAATGTTAGTGTTTTCTGAATGGTCAGAATAACTGAGGAGGATGATTTTTGCACTTTAAATGTGAAGTAAATAGTAATATTGCTCTATAATGTTAAAAGGCATTAATCTGTGCTGGTGGTTAATCTGCAGATTAATTAATTGCCACTTTCTGTATTTTTACACTCATTCCTGCGCTGGTGGTTAATCCGGGGAATTGTGTAATTATATTTATTGCTTTATGATGGTGTATTAATCCACAAGGCACTCAGTGTTATATAATTCCTATGTGTAGATGAATGCATCCACAGGAATATGATTTTACTTTATAAATATAAGTTTGGGCAAAGTATTTTGGTTATTCTGCTAAAATCATCTTCTTCCATTTATAAGCATAATTTATAAGTTAAGTCATAAAGTGTAGTAGGACATTCTATTTAAGTTACCTAATAATAATTAACTGTTTGTTAATTAATATTTTATCTGAATGTAAGTTTAAATTTTCATTTTATTTAGCGTTAGCATTATAGCTAAATCATACAAATATAATATTATTTACTACATTATTATAGGTCTACAGTATAGGTTTATTGGTTCTGGAGCTGACACATTGGATATTTCATGAGTTGATGTTGAATTTTTGTATAATTTCCTCAAGACATCAATTATAGCAAATTGTAATATAATGTATGATTAGGCTTTATAAAACTGTGCCTATGATATGTTATTGAAGGAAGCCAATGGAACTATAATCTATTTATTTATTTTATTTATTTTTTTATGTATTTAGTTATTACATTAAACATCAATTACTTATTAGTCATAAAAATTGTAAATAAATATTGATTTATAATTAAACTTACAGTGCCGTTGCTATTTGTCATTCATAAAATCAGAAATCATATATCTTGAATAGAGCATACATTGAAGTACATACTATTGTCAGCATGATATAAGAGTTTTGTAATATTTTGAGAAAAACATTTGAATGCTTTTTGTCCTTGGTAGTTTATGATGTGTAAGGTACAATAAAATCCCATTTACCTTTTCCATCATTTAAGCTTTGCGTAGTTGATTCGAGTACATGATACAAAATTGATTGATTTTATAAACTTATGAACAGATTTACCAGATAATGACATGATTAAATGTATTTACTTAATGTTTTAATTGTCATTCATCAGTATAACAAGAGTCTCATTGATATTTATTAAATTATAGAAAAGAACCCAAGTATTCCATGTTTATTTATTATTGTAATTTTAAAATTCATAATCTTTAGTAGTTCCACAAATTATACCATCTTATTCATGGTCGGCCATAAGGTCTCATGCGATGAAAAATCGCAAATTAAGGTTTGAAGGATAATAAATTGCATACCTATGGTTTGTTTAATGTATTTTCACATACTACTATGATAGGTCTTTGCGGTACACCCTGGCTGCGACCAGATTAGATCATAACAATTTTAGGTTATATCATTAGTTTTGTTTGTGGTAATTTGCTCCAGATTTCGGTTATAGTCTTTGGTGCATAATATAGATGGCATGATATGCTTTTGGTTATAGTTCTTGGCACCACAATGATGGGAGCATTCAGTTAGATTGATGGGACAGTTCTTGGCTGCCCAATGATTAAAGCCATTGGTTGTAAACAATTCTATTACAGTTCTTGGTGCCAATATGGTAGGCATTGGTACGTCCCTTCATTCTATTGGGTTATAGTAAGGTGGAGCTGATTATAGTAGTTCTCCGACATCAAGGTATTAAGCTTGATTAATGATGATGGTTACAATATATATATATAAAAGAAATATTTTGTACAGACATTTTGACTTGATATCACACAAGTCATCTACTGGGTGGTAAATTGTAGAAAGACGGTTATAGAGGCGCTACAATCACTGATTTGAACAAAATGTTAAAACTCCATCAATGACAAAAATATTAAATTAAAATATGTTTTTTAAAAAAACCTTTCAAAATAGGAGGGAGTTTGCATATATCATCTTGCTTATTGATACAATCTTGTCTTTTTAGTATTCAATGGCTTCTCTGATTTTACACTAGTAGAGATTATCACACCTGAATATGATCCTGGTAGTAGAAAAATCAATTTTATGAGGTCAATGTATTGTATAAAGTGAGACTGCTGATGATGATGAGTGTTGCTTAACTGCATTAGCATGTTCATCTCTCCTAAAACTGATACCATGGTTGCTCATATCTATGTAAGAAGCTTTACAATTATCACATGAGATTTTATAAACACCATGAGACTCAAGAGGGAATGAATCCTTAGACTTGATTATTCTGTTACTGATTTTTTGATGAGTAGAAAATGCTGTATTTATATATAGCATTTTAATTTATGTCCAATACATGTAAAAAGACCCACAGACAGTATTGAACACATATTTAAATGCTATAATATAAATACAGCATTTTCTACTCATCAAAAAATCAGTAACATAACCAAGCCTAAGGATTCAATCCCTCTTGAATCTCATGGTGTTTATGAAATCTCCTGTGGTGATTGTAAAGCTTCCTACATGAGCAACAATTTCATCAGTGTTAGGAGAGATGAACATTTTAATGTGGTTAACCAACACTCATCATCAGCACTGTCAATCCATACAATGAATTCAGGTTATAAAATTAATATTTCTAGTACCAGGTTCATATCCAGATGTGATAATCTCTGCCAGTGTAAAATCAGAGAAGTCATTAAGATAATAAAAAGACAAGATTGAATCAATAAAAAAGGTAATACATGCAAACTTCCTCCTATTTGGAAAGGTTCTTTTAAAAAACATATTTTAATTTCGTTTTTTGCTACTGATGGAGTTTTAACATTTTTTTCAAATCAGTGATTGTAGCACCTCTGCAACCATCTTTCTTTTATTTATCACCCAATAGATAACGTGTGATCAAGTTGAAAAATTAGTACATTAATATTAAAAAAATTTAACATGGATGAACCTGCAAAATATGTCTTTTATATGTACAACACATGAAAATCTTCATATCAATATATATATATATATATATAGGGGAATCCAAATGTACATTACAAAAATGATATAATGATCATAAGATATTATATAAACGTGTACAGAAAGAAAATATATCTTTGGTAAATATGAATACTCCATCAATTATATTTGATCATAATAAAACATGCAATTATGGTTTTAAATTTAATAATAGAAATATAAAAATTATTCAAATTGAAAGGTGTAGTGAAAAACGTAAAATTAATGAGGCATTGATGATATCGAGGAATAGAGGTGGTTTAATGAATAGACAATCAGCTAATATAAAGACAACAGAGTTGTGGGAAATTTAAATGGATTGAATGATGGGTAATGCAAGATTTTATTTTTTGTATGTTTGTATTAACAGTTGATAAAGATTGTCAGTGAAACAATTGAAAGTACTTCTGGTAAAGAATATATTATTTAATTTTGAATACTGTGTTAAATATATTTGTTTGAATTATATATATATATATAACGTGGAATACAATATTTTAAAGGATGTTTTAAATGGAAATATTGAATGTGTGGAGTTAATCATTTATATTGATTTAATTAGAAAGTGCTTAACCTAGAACAATTGTTTCAACCCAGGGGTTGCAGTCATCCTGTCAGTTTATTTGAACCCTTGGCCTTGGGCAGGTGTTTTAGGTTAAGTGCTTTTTAATTGAGTCAATTTAAATGGATAACTCCACACATTCAATATTTATATATATATACTTATATATAGGTTTTAATGGAAGTTTTCACTTTGATATTTATTACATGCTACTTAATGAAGCCTTCTGTGTAATGGCAGAGGTGAATCTAATAGAAAATCCAGAAGTTAGGGCTGATTTTATTACATTTCAAATTGATAATGGTTCTCCCATTGTAACGTTTAATGTATCTGATAAACCCATAAAAAAGTCTCCTGAATTTAACAGTTTGAATGCAAATCTTCCCAGTTTTTCTTACCCAACGAGTTTATGCTTTCATCAATTTTTTAAATCAATGATTAACAGAACTTTTGGTATTTCAATGTATTTTAAAAATAATAGAGTAAATTGGTTAAATATGACTGTTTTAGCTGGATTAGGTAAGTGAATTTTGTTTTTTAATTTTTTATATTCCAAATATTCCTACTCACACGCACGCACACACACACACATATATAATTAGATACCAACCAGTAACCACCTAAACATTCACAGTAAAAATAGTAATCAATATCTCTCATTGCTGTCAACCTTTTAATAGCAAGAATGGAAATCCATTCTTACTAATGGTCTGTTGAATATATATGGACACTTAAAGATTGTAATTTGACTACAGAGTATGAAATATTGATACAATGAAGTTTAAATAAACCTCTTTAAACGTGAAATATATATATATATATATCACACGCAAATTTATAAATAAATATTTATAAATATATATATATAGTAAAATAATCCACTAGAATAAAACTACAAATTTTTTTAAAAATGCCTGTATAAAATTAGATATTAGTCTTCAATTTTATATAGGCATTTTTTTAAAAAATTTGTACTTTTATTCTAGTGGATTATATATATATTGTGCCCTTTTCTATAGGTCAGAACTAGTCAATTATAGTAAATTACTAAAAAATTTAAATGTTAGAATATGTTCTTTTAATATGTTAATTATATTTTGTTAATTATGTTATAAAGTACAATTTGAAGCTAAAGAAAATAGTAGTATATAAAATTATAGCGAATCATTTAAAAATAGTTAGGTAAGGCCTTAAATATTGTTGCATATGTTTGCAAAAGCTGGCCATATTAAATAACACAGCTATAAATATTTAAAAGTATATTTAAATGTTAAATATAAATAGTTTTAAACTTATAGAAGTAAATGTTATGTTTAAGTTAATAAAATCACATTTAATAATCACAATTAAAATCGTATATTTTTAGAAGTAAGCTTTATGATAGTGAATTGTATTTAGTTCTATATTTTCTAAATTATTTTTCCAAATTTTATAATTATATTATGAAATATAATAAAGTGTTGTAATTTTATTAACCCAGACAGAGAAATAGATTGAAAATCGTCGGTCTCAATTTTATATTGATCATGTGACTTTTAATACATGGTTAAACACACAGCTTGTTTGAATTAATAACAAAGTTTGAACTATTTAAAAGTTGTATTATGGAATTGAATAGAATTACTATCTATCATAGAATTGAATATTAAATAGTTGGTATAAAATGTTTCTAAATGTTTTAAATAATGTAATGAAGATGAATACAGATATAATAAAAATTAAATATTTTGTTTAAATAAAACTAGATAAATTGAATATTAAGAGTGGGATAAATATTAAAATTATTTTAAAAGTTATTTTAAATGTTCAAATAATTTAAATAAAAATAATAATTGAATTAAAAGTTCTATTTTAAACAATGTTTTTAAGTTTTATTACGTCATAATTTTTATTTTTAAAATAAAATTCTGTAAAACTGAAAATATGTAAATTTGTTCTCAAGCTAAAAGTAAGAATTAACCAATAGAATAAGGTATTCTTGCAAGGTATAAATATCATTGTAACTGATCTATCAGGTGAGTTTAATAATGTCTTAGTGGTAATTAATAACATACTAAGGTAGCTTAATAATATCAGAAGCTATTGAGGTGAAATATCTTGAAAATTTTTATTATTTAGTCAATTTATAGTACTCTCTTATACTTCATTTATCGTAACTAATAGGATACTTTTATACACTTTTAAAAGACAGTTTAAAATATTTTAGAAACTTCGTGAAAATGATTTGCTAATTTTTAACAGTTTACTTACTAGGATTATTTTATTTAAGTTTAACCAAAATTTGCAATGAAAAATTGATATACTACGGAATAAAATGTATATCTTATCCAAGTGTTTTTTGTTTTTGTTTTTAAAAAAAAGATATTTATATCTTATGAATTATTTATAGAATATCATAATGAAAGGAATAAAATGTTTAGTCCTTTTTAACGGAAACATTTTTTTAAAAAAATATTTTTTTTGCAAGAATTAAAGAAAGAGCTTACAGAAAATATTTTACTTAAGCATTGTGATATATAAAACTTCTTGTCTCAGAAGTACTTTAAAAAAAGAACGCATCTTTAGAAGTATTTGTTTTAAAGAACTTTATTAAGAAATAAAACCTATGTAAGAAAGAATGAACATATAGTAGATGAATAAAAGATGGATCCATGAAAATACAAATATAGTACGTAAAAGTTTACCGATAACTTAAGTTAAATTGAATGGGGTGATGCATCAGATACTCAGATACGTCAGAGAGAATATTTAAGAAGCTTCACGGGATTAATTAATATTATGTTTTAATAATTATCATTTTAAACAGTAAAACATGGGATTATTTTCTATAAACTTTACTAAAATGGATTAATAATTATTTTTTTTATTTTTTAAACTATAACGCCTTTAAGGAGAACATTTTTTTTAAAAAAAAAAACTAGAGAAAGTAATAAACATTTTGGATTTGATTATGAACTATTGTCAAGTGAATACGTAATTATAGTTTTGATTTCTTTTATTTTAGTAACTTAGTTAAAATATAATTTTTTTTTATAAGATTAGGAAAACATAAAACATTAATTTGTTAATAACATATAATTTTATAATATAATAATCTAATAATTTAGATAAGAATATTTTTAGATAAAGTGTATGGATGTATATTTTCTCTATGTACGCAATGATCTGTATCCAGTGGATGAAGGAAGTCTGCTGCAATATGATGACCAGATAAAGGTTATTTGGTAATGATAATGAATATTAATAATTTCTAATGTATATTCTTTGTTTTCTTTTAGATAATGTATGAATAGTGATAATGGAGTCTAAATGTTTAATTATATGTAAACGCATTTTTTTTATAACATTTTAAAAACATTATGAGATAGGATTGATTTGAAAATATGCATACAATGATTTTTATATTAGTGATATAATCCAACATAGTAACAAATATTTGTGTGATTCTTTTAAAACTTTCATGTTATTGGATATTCAAATATCTGATTAGATTGTATATGATTAAATATACAGAATAATGAAGTAAGCAAACTTTTCTTGTGGAACAGTGAGATTGTCTTTAAACTATCAGTGAATTTTATTTATTGTTTTTGTAAATGCAGATAATTATTTATGATGTAAAATGTGAAAAATCTTGAGAAATATTAATGAGATAGTGGCTTGGAAGTACTTGAGTAGACAGGAAACCAAGATGATGTTTTAAAAATAGGATGTTATAAGGGATGTGAATAATACTTAGTCTTTGTGTAGTTATCAGCATAGTTAACAAAGTCCTATGACTGATACACATTTATTTGGATAGTGTTTATATTTCTTTAAATATTTGATGTTCTAATAAAGCTGAAGGAATAGCTTTAACATCGTTTATGTATTGGAGGATATTAGCCAGGTAAAAGGTCGCTACCTCCATTTCTTGTTAATGCACTGTGCCATGATTTTTGAAATATGTTATGAGTTATACTCTATCTTTCTTCCTTAAATCCTATGCATCTATTTCGCTATCTATATTTCATGTAACTGCATCGTTCAGTAAGATATTTTGAAAAGAAATGGTAAATAATTTAGAGCTTAGGTTATGCTATCGTTTTGTATAAGATTGGTTTATTTGCTTAGAAGGAATAGAATTTTATAACTTGAAATTGAAGGTCCAGTGAATCCTAAGGAAAGGAAAGAATCATAGATTATGTTTTTTTTAATTTATTTCGGAAATGAAATATACATTTTTAGATTAGAGTATCTAAAACAAAAATGTTTTCTTTAAAATGTTAATAATTTTTTGAATGCTTTATTATTATTTTTTTAAAAAAAAATAAGTATTGCATATTTTTAAAATACAATAGTATAAAATAAATGATGTAAAGAATAGGCATAGTATACTTTTTATTTATTGAATAATGGGAATATATCGATAGTTACACTTATATCATGCCAAAGTAAGGCTAAATGGGAATATGTTGTGTTTGGTAAACAAAGTGTAATAAGTGATATCTACTAAAATCTAGTAATGAATTTTGGATAAATATTTTATATAACATCTTTGACACTGCAAGATGAAAATTTGTTTTTAATATTTTAAGAAATCCATACTCATTATAAAGTTAATTTTGTTTTTCTGTAGAATGTTTTTCCTACGAATGTGTTTTAAGAAAAATATAGTTTAATAACATTAAGGAGGAGATATTTTTGTTAATAAAATAAATAAATATATTTGTAATAAGTTAACCATACCAAGAAACCAAATGGTAACATTTTATTTTGTCTCAAGTCTAAATAAAGACCTAACTAAGTATAAATTATTTTTATAACCCAGTAAATAAAAATGTAAAGTATAAAATAAGGATATCCATTGTAAATATTGTACATAAATTGTTTATTTTATTTTGTTGGTAGTAATAAACTTTGTTAAAATTTGTTTTTTTTTTTCAAAATTTTTGTGTCTGGATTTTTTTTTATTTCTCCACTACATTGCATGAAATCACGAGATATCCATAATAATAGAAACAAACATATAATTTTGCACACAAGATAAATAAAGAATTATTTTTAAGAATTCGATTATTTATTGGTATTCATTTAATTAATAATCATAATTTTACATTATTTTATTGATCATAAATAAGTTATCACAATAGTATATTAAATTTATATGCTAGCAGTTGCCACACACCCTTTGTTTGTCAGATTATCAAATGCACCCACGTATTTATTATATTATTACATGAAGATAAAAGATTATATTATATTATTTGATTATTTTATTATGGTAATAAAAATATAACGAAAAGAAAAAATATACAGAATTAGTTATACAATGAAGAATATTATTATTATTATTATTATTATTATTATTATTATTATTATTATTATTATTATTATTATTATTATTTATTATTAGTTTCAGTGTAGTAGATTATTACATAAAAATCCCTTTTCATATTTTACTACCGTAGTTTAATTAACTTAGAGTAAATTTTATGAACCTGAGATTTTATTTGAGCTAGATTATTACAAATAGGAGATTAAGATTTAATTATTAGCTTAATTTTAGTGAATAGGATTTATTAAAGTCGTAAGAATACTATAAGTTTATTTATTTGAAATAGTAATAGGGGGGATAGTGTTCTTATGCCATTGAGATAGTATCCTGTAGGATATTGGCTCAATGTAATCTATCTTGTCACCTGTATTTTCACTTCAAGTCTCATGAAAATATTAAATATTTATTTAATTTATTTTTATAAACTGAACCTTATTCGTATTTTAAGTTTGAGCTAGTGAAACATTTTAATTTTAATGCTGAATATTTTATTTATTAATTATTAACTGAGCTAGAACCCGTTTTATTTAATATCATATATTATCTGGAAGTGAGAATGACGCATGGCACGGTTAGAATATATATATAATAAATGAAACAAAACCTGATAGCATATCAAATTGTGTATTTTACAAAGCTGCTCTAGAAAAAAGCTCACATACATATTGCTAAATGTATAAATCATTGTATGTATATGTGAGCATATATTTTGCATGTCATTTAAATATACTGCTGTAAAAAAAATTAAAAAATTACACTTATGCATTTAACCTTATTAAATACTTTATAAGGCTACTGTTTAATATTTGAGAAACAATAAAATGATAAATTGAAATGTAATAAATGAAAGAAAAATGGGTTTTATATGCGCAACAAATTTGCTTTTGTATCTCTTTGATCTACTTTCTAAATGGAAGTTAAATTTTAAAAAAAACTGTCAGTTCCTAAATTAAATTTGATGGTAAAACTAAATGTTCTATTAAAATATTGAATATAATAGAATTGTGAAAGTTAGCAATCATATTTTAAAAGTCAATGAAACAGTATATTTTTCCATCATAACTGTTTCATCTATTTTTCCCCACAGCCACATCTATGCCAGGTTCAAACACCTCTAGTAAGTATATATAAGTACCAACACAGTTATATAAGTATTACCACACATATATGCATGGATAAATGACTGTGATATCAATTTATGTACATATATTGCAGCATTTATATTTCTTTTTCTAAATAATATTTGTTATAAAATTTGTTATAAAATCTGTTTTATTTAAAAAGAATATACATTTTAAATATTTTCTAAATAATATTTTGTTTTATTTAAAAGGAATTTACATTTGAATAGCATGTGGTCTTTTACAGGTGGCCCATTATATCATTAAAAGCTAGAGCAATTCTCAATTTTGATTTAATAAATCAGAAACAAAACCTTTGCTTGACAAGGTTATCTAAGTTGTGTCTAAAACAATATCATTTTTCAAACTTTGTACAATTGTAATGAATCACTTTTCCAGACTAAAACTATTAAAAGTTTTAAGGAATTTAAGAGGTCAAAATTAAAGAAACAGACTCTATTAAAAATTGACAGAAAAAGTTAAACATATGCCTACCTGGTCTTAATCTGAAAAATGTATAAATAAGGCAGATTTCTTGCTGCAAGGATTCTTTCTATAAACTTTTGAGGAGAGTTGTACTGAGCCAGATTGGACTTTAACATGGATAGCTAGGCAAAAAGGTAGCTGTCTTTGTCTTGAGATGGCAATTTCTATTCATCCCTGCCTGTCTAAGAGCACAATCATCATTGCAAGAAAAGACCATAAGCTTATCCTGAGGAGAATGACACTATAATACAGAACTGCTCCATATACCTGCATTACAAGCCTACTACCAAAAAGCCTGGTAATATTTTTAGAGACTGCAGAGCTCTATAATTTAATATGTAAATTTCTAATACTAAGCTAGCTTATTTACTATAAAGAACGTTTTATATAATTTCTCAAAATTCTTTAATTTAAATCATTTGTAAAAGAAACTGTGTTAAACTTGCCTAAATTTATCTATATATTGTAAAATCATTTATTGTCAATTTTTCTTAAAATCTGTAAAATTATCTCTAAAGTAATTATGAAATCGTTTATAATTTAATCTTGTAAATTTTCCTGAATACACTTTTATAAATAAAAAGACTACTTTTTATAATCTGTAAATAACTTCAATCACTTATCTTAAATTTCTAAAAACTGTGGTCATGCCTAGCTTTATTGTTTTAAGTATTTTGTTTACATTTATTCTGTTTAAATTTAATATATATGTTATAAAATGCCCATCTTTTGAAATAGCAAATAATAATTATTAACTAACTTGCAACGGAGATAATTAAAATCTCCATTTTAAATATTTTAACAACACTGCTTGGCATATTAAATCACTATTTTGAAATAACAATTTTAATAGATAATAACCGATCACTACACCTTCTTATTATTATGATTTTATATATATTATAAATGGCATTATATTTTGCAAGGTTTGCTTAGTCAGTTTATATATATTATGACTTTTTATATCTGTTAGTTAGAAGGGATATACTAGCTAGAGATGATATTAAAGTATATTTATTAATATTTATTAATTCCCATCAAATATACATTCCCTCCAAAATTGTGATTATATGTACATGCAGATTCAGGATTTTAACTAGATTATAATTTAATTTAAGCTCTTTTCATTAGCATAATTATAATGCTAGTTTAAAAACTGGGTTGTATTAGTTTGACAGATAGAATCTATCTGTTTTAGACACGGTCAATTAATTATATGCATATGTATTGGTCTTTTGTGTGTGCATTGCACGTGTGTCTTTATACAGTACACTTACGTGTGT
This sequence comes from Epiperipatus broadwayi, assembly GCA_028023455.1. Lineage (NCBI taxonomy): Eukaryota > Metazoa > Onychophora > Udeonychophora > Euonychophora > Peripatidae > Epiperipatus > Epiperipatus broadwayi. The sequence continues at coordinate 560,164 of JAQFVV010006506.1, forward strand.
TTACATTTTGCTGCACCTTTCAAATGGGTTCATGATAACAAACCACCCCTTCTTTAGTTTGGTTATGGCTATCTTTATTAGAAGTGGAACATGAGAGTCCAGACCATTTTTATAAACCCTATCTGAGTTCCTGAACTTTTCTGTTTGTATATAAATAGCAGCAAACCATCTGGTCTTAGGGCAACTGAGCATTTGATGCTGAAACTCACACCACAAAATTACTCTTAAAATTTTATATAGTGCCATAGCATATATATATATATATATATATGTGTGTGTGTGTAAATCTAAAGGTAACCAGTTCTTTTCCTCCTTATTAATTAATTATTCAGCTTTAGACTGAAGTTTAAATCTCAGTTATCAGGTTGAATCTGGATAATATTGAGCTTATTAATTTGCTCACTCTATTACTATATATAACAGCCACCTTAGAGCTGTATGTATTCATCATCTTTGCTAGGCTATCAATTTATAACTTTAGCAAACCGTGAACAATACGATGGGTATATTGTAAGATTAGGCATGATTTATGAACCGCATATACATTTATTTTAATATGTAAATATGAGACAGCTGTAATGACAACAGTCTCATTCACTAGGGAAATTCCTACATATATTAAATATACATATTTAATGTCATATAATCCTTGCTATTATTGTGTTACTTTATTTTATATCACTTGTTATTGTTTTAATAAACGTTTTTAAAATATAAATTGTTTCATATCTTTCTTGCTCATGGGTCTATTTCAAACCAATCTACATTATCTTATTCAATCCACATTCTACTATCCCAATTTCTTAATGATTTTATATGCTGAGTATATATTGTTATAGTTAAGATAAATAATGTGCTATGTGGTCTATTCCACCTATTTAGTTAAGTCAGTATTCACCCCCGAGTCTCATTTTTTCCCCTATCCTATGTCAGCTTGCAGGTTAAATTAAGACTGAGTGTGACTTCAGAAATGTCACTCATAAGGTGTTAAATTACAAAGTACTAGCAAATGAGTTGAAGTTTGGTTGGATTAGAAGTCTCAATCACCTCACTCCGGTCAGCTTTGGTATACTTTGCTTGGACTCTGGGTTTTGTTGCATGAGTGTACAAATCTGACCTTACACTAATTACATTTATTTTTTCTCTCTTCCTATCACTAACATAAATAAAAAGAGAAAAAACTATTTTTTTCTTCTTTTATTAACTCAATTATAAAATAATGATATAACTTAAAAATGTAATATAAAATTTTTGTTGGCATAAACATGCTGTGAAAGAAATGAACAAAATGATTTTCAAAGAAACAAATGTCAAATCTTGCAATTAATTGGTAATGATCCTGTTGTTTGAAAAATATTCTAGGTGTCAATGACAGCAAGTAAGAATAAATAAGTCTGAAACAAAAACTAGCATTTCGTCCCAACCAGATAGTTCAGTCTCCTTTGGTTTATTTATACACTCAACTCAAGAAACAGTTTTACAGTGATCCCTTGCACAGAATAGAAAACATTGGTTAAAACTGTTTTTCACTCCAATTGTTTTTATAGTATTTTTCAATATTTTATTTATAACAGCAAGTATGATGACATTTTTTAACAGAATATCATCTAACATGTGTGGCTAGACAGCTAGAAGTCAAACCAGAAAAACACCAAAAATGTAAATGGATCCAGAAACAAATACTGAAGTTCACTAAAATTAGCTGTTGCCCACTTTTCTGTGAAGAAAAAAATAGAAGAATTAAAAACACCTATTAATACTATAACTTATTTAACATCATTAATGCTACTACACAACCCATCTAACATTATCAATGAATCAGAACGATAACTACCATCTTTGGATGAACTAATGAAGACATCAGTAGATATTTTAAAATAATGATACCTGCAGAAAACTTTGGTTTGGAACAGTTTAAATATTTCACATTATAAGATCATATCTTAGATATTATGTGGCCTTAAATGTCAAATATTTTGTATCATTTTTATCTTTAATATTGGAAGTATTATAAGCAACAGTTTTATAGATTCATTGTTAAATAATTATTTTTTTATTTATCTATTTAGTTTCGTTTCTTATGGAACCCTTTCCAAATATTATGCTTTTAACAGCAATATCTTAGTAATATACACAACCCTGAAAAATCATGCAATCCACTGCAAGACATGCAGGGATGGTGGTAATCATATATAAACGATGATGACCAAAAATAAACTTTCTATTCAGAAGGTTTGGCTCCTTAAAGTGTTAGTTTTTTGGAAAACAAAAAAAATTAAAAATACTTTTGGAAGGATTTGTACTTAGTTTAAAACAATGCACATCATCGTTTGTTTAATATTATTATACAGTGTATATATATATATGAATTGAAAATCATTTTACTCGAATATTGTTAATCATTCAACTTTCATTTAATATAAATCTTTTTTGAAATCAATATTTACCGGTACATATTACAACTTCATTGGTTCACTGAAGATTATCGTTACAATATATTTTATAATTCATTACTACAAAGACAAAAGTGTGGAGGGGGGGCATAACATATTAAAATAAATACAATCGTAGATAAAAATAACACAAATTCAAGTTGATCGATGTGTGTGGATGCTTGCTAGCACAAATATAATAAAGTTTGTCTACTAGATGTTATTGATCATTTTTCTGTTATTAGCATAATTAGACGTTTTTTTCAAGCTATGTATATTCTCCAGTAGGTGGCAGGTACGGTTGCTGTAAAGTTACATTTACTCTGTAGTAGTTGGCAAATATGATTCCAGTTGAAAATAATTTGTACTAATAGTAACTAAGCACTAACATGGGTGTACTACAAAGGTACAAACATTGGAAGTACACGAGGATAGAATTCATTATAAATAAAAAGTGGATGAATAATTTTGCGGAAATTAATATGTTGTACAGATTAGAAAGATTAGTTACGCAATCATAGATACCAAATGCAGATAAGTAACATTTGTATTTCATAGACTCTTAGTGATAAATAAATAGAAGATTTTTATATTGATATACAAAATGCTTTTGATCAGATCAAAGAATATTTTAAAATTGTCTTGGGAAACTTTAATGCTCGAATTGGTAAACAAATGTAAGCTGAAAGTGTTGTAGGTAAATTTGGTCACGATAATAGTAGTGAGAGAGGACATATACTTTAGGAATTGGCAGAACAGAAAAACATATATTATGAATTCTTTTCTTTTTTTGGAGAAAAATGATAAACGGAAATGGGCATTAAAGTTTCGAAATGAAGATAAGGCAGAATTGAATTATATTTTGACTAATGTTCTTAACAAATTCAACACAGGAAATGATTATCAATTAGGGAGATGAAATATGTGTTAATGTACAACTAGGAAAACAAATATATTAAGAAAAATAGTATTCGCAATTGATATTCCTAATTTTCAGAAACTTCCAAATGGATTTCAATTAGACCTAGTAAATAGTTTTCAAATATTAACAGATTTTACACATGATTCAGATTTGAGAGAACTCAACAGGAAGATAATTGATACACTTTTAAAAACTGCAACAAACATAACTGATTCAAAAAAGTAGCAACTGACCAATAAAATTATTCTGAGACAAGACAATTTATGAAGAAAAGAAGAAATATAAAAATATATAAAAATGATGCGTTAAGAAGGATTGAATATCTCACATTTTGTAAAGTGGTGCGAAAAAGAATTGATAATGATATAAGAAAGTATAGTTGCGAATTGGTAAGGAAAAGTAAAAGCATCATTACTGTAATAAACCATTTTAGTATTAATAGAAAACTCATTTCTGCAATATCAAAAAGAACGATGGAACTATTATTAAAAAAAGAAATGGCATCATGAAATATGTAGAAGAGTTCTATCAAGAATTATATAATAATAAAGAACAAATAAAAGTAGCACCAACTACTATATTTTCTGAATTACCCAGGATTTTAAATAAAGAAGCTAGTTATACAATTAAATCTATCAGAAAAGGAAAACTCCAAGTAAAGATGGAATTGTAATCGATATCTTAAAAGAAGCAGGTGAAGAAGTGAAATTTTTACACAAAATTATATACCAAATTGTCTTAATAATAAAGGTATACCAGATAATTGGAATAATGCAATATTAATATTGGAAAAAGGTGATAAACGAGATGTTAGAAATTACAGATCTGTCAGTATTGTCAGTTCTATAGAAACGTTTTACCAAGATAATTCATTATATAGCAATCTTTGAATTTTAACCAATCAAAATAACGTTAGATTTTAAAATGGTTTTGATACAGTTGATCATATACATGTGTTGAGCAAAAATATAGAAAGGACCAATGAATATACATTACCGTTATGCTGTCATTTGTAGATTATAAAAAGGCATTTGATTCTATAAGTATTTCCTCGGTGATTAAAGCATTGAATCTTTAGGATATAGACTCAGGATATTGCTATATTCTGAAGAGTATTTTTAAAAATGAAATAGCAACAATTAAGTTACATAATCATATTAGTAAAGTATTAAAGATTTTAAGACTTCTCATTCGATAATTTAATATACAAAATTAACAAAGCGTATGCCACACTTGAATGAGAAGCTATAAAGATACACAGAAATTATTACACGCTAAGCGCTTTCGAGGTCTTTTGCCTCATATTCATAGCTCACAGTACCGCTATGAATATGAGGCAAAAGACCTTGAAAGCGCTTAGCGTGTAATAATTTCTGTGTATCTTTATAGCTTCTCATTCAAGTGTGGCATACGCTTTGTTAATTTTGTATAATCATATTAGGAAAAATAACATTGATAAAACTTTTTACATTAGTTGTGGAAAAAATGTTTTGTGAATTAAAATTGGATGCTAAGGGAGTAAAACTAAATGGAGATTATTTGTCATCTAATTGTTTTGTCCAAAAAATGCTTTACAGCTTCATAAAATGCTACAAGAGTTATCAGATGAAAGTAGGAAAATATGACTGAAGATAAATGTTAAAAAGACTAAAGTAATGTTCTTTGGATTTTCTCGAAAAAGAAAACAAATGTCGATAATGATAAATTAGAAGAAGTTAACAATTACTACGACAGTTAGAAACATAATGGATAAAACCAATTATAAAATTAAACTTGACTAGAGTGCTTTTGGTAGAAATAACTTAATAATTAAAAAGAAATATGCCGATGTGTTTGAAAAGAAAGGTTTTAATAAATGTGTTTTACCAGTTCTTATCTATGAATCTGAGTCTTCAACAATTAATAAAAGACCAGTACAGAGACATGTGTAGAGATGCGTGTTAGGGTTAACAAGAAGAGATCAAAAATGAAATACATGCGTGAGAGAACAAACTCGTGTTACTGACATAATTGAAAGAATTAAAAGATTGGAATTTGGTTGAATGTATTGCTAGAGGAGATGATAATCGATGGATAGTTGAAATCTTACTGGATTCTATGAGATTGTAAAAGACTTAGAAAGAGATTAATTGATAGATGGTTGGATGAAATAAGGCAGAGTGCTGGGGCGATGTGTGCTCAAGAGAGACTAGTGGTCAGAGAAGATGGATTGAACTTGGTGTGATCTTCATATTGCAGTGGATCGTTAATGGTTGAAAATGATGGATGAAACTAGGCATATTACATTTTACCACGATTTAATCTTCATACCTACTATTCCTGACTAGATTTGATGTTTGAATCAATCACATTCTTTATATAAATATATCTATATTTGTTAATAATTATTTATTGGGCTAGTGATTTTTATATTTAATTATCTCAGATATGAAGTTTATACTTAGTGAAAGCCAATATATCTTTCTGTAAATTATGTAAATGCATGACATTATTAATTTAATGTAAGACTTTTTCTACACGATTGCTATATTTAAACACACATTTGAAGCACTGTTTAACACAAGTACACAGCAATAAAACAGCCATTTGGGGAAAGCGAACGGTACTTAAACTTCGCTTTTTTCAAATCAATAATTTTAGATGTTGAAGGTTGCAATATCTTTCTACAAGAACTTTTTCACACACATTTACTAATAATTAGCATTTTTTCAAATATAAGTATATATTTAAATATTGAACTTACATAGGAAAGAGAAAGACTTTGAATTAATAATACCAATGTATATGTATAATTTGCAAGAAGAGATTATATATTGACTTGTAATAAATTTTAAATTTTATAATAGATGCTAATAATAATAAAATAATAAATCCTATCGAACACTGATATATTCATTTGAAATTTAATATTCGTTAGTCAATCGTTGGTGGTCGAGTGGTCAGCACAACTGCCTTACAAGCAGTTGTCCCGGCTTCACTTCCCTGCCGATGCTATAACACCTGATATATATATATATAAAATATTCGTTAAGACTTTGCTGAATAGTTTATGTATAGATTAAAACATGATCACATGTTGGCAATATATAATAGATAAGTAATTATAAATATGCGACTTTTTTTTCGCATTAAATAGTGGTGGTGAAGACCATTTAAATATTGTATTGTGATTTGGGCCAACCGAAAATATTTATTCATCATAAATATATTTTGAGAATTAATTTTCTTTTATTTGATATCTATTGATTTGATTAAAGTGTTTTCTGAATTAATTAATAATTTACATCTCTGTATTTAGATATTTCAAAAATGTAAAGAAGGGAGCAGAATTAATCAAATCCTATTCATATCAATATAAAAATGAGTTTAGATCAATTTAACAAAATATTAATATACAGTAATTGGTGCTCTTTTAGTAGCAATCTCCACCATTTTGAATTTTAAAAACGACCAAAAACATCATCTGACACATCTAAGTGATAAAAAAGTACCTGAAAATACAAAACATTTAGAACTCAGGTCACATGACTAATTTGAACCAAAAAGCCAAAACGTAAAATATTTACAACTTGGGTCACATGACTATAATATCAATTAAAACCAACACACATACAAATCAAAAATTTAGAACTAATTTGAAAAAAAGGCCAAAACGTAAAAGATTTAGAATTTGGGTCACATGGCTATAATATCAATTAAGAGCACACACATAGAAATCAAAAATGTTTTCTTGACCAGATTAATCACATGATCCGAGTTCTAAATGTTTTGCATTTCCGTTTACTTTTTTATCACTTAGATGTGTCAGACGACCTTTTTGGTCATTTTTGAATTTCAAAATGATGGAGATCTCGTACTAAAAGAGCACTGAGTAATTTACAGAAATATTCCTATGCATGTAGTAATCTTTTTAATAGCAAATAAAAAATATGGTTGTTAAATCATTATTGAAGGTAAGACATATATCTGACCCAAATCTCTCACCCAAACTGAATGAATTATTTCATAAATTTATAAATAGTTTTCAAAATTTGATAGATAATTAGGTAAATTTTCTTACATTTAGTTGATCAAAAATACATAAATAGCATTAAGCTGAGATAGTATTGTGACATCACATGGCCTCTCTTGTGCTTCCAATAGTGATTATTTCATATTCTAAAGCCATCTAATCTAGGCTTCATTAATGGGAACAGGTAATATTGTGCTACAAATCTCAAATACCGGATCAATACATTTTTGAATTTTGCTTCCATCAGTCAAGACTAGATTCATAATTACATTTATCTCAAATATGCATCCACCATTCACTTCTTTCTCCTTTACATTACTCAAGCTAAAACGATGTAGAAAGTCATCTGATATCAAATCAATATAGTTAAAAAAAGTTAAATAGCGCAGATTTGAAGCTTTGGAATATTTTTTAAATTTAGGTTATTGGTTTGAATGTCATAGTGGAATAAAATATGGCTGGTAGATATGAAAATATATTACTTCTAACTTTGAATCACTAGTCTTAAGATGGAAATTTTAAAATATTATACCATTTGGTATTCAATGTTTGGTCAAGCTTACAATACATAATTCTAAAGTACATTGAAGATAAATATTATGGGAGTAAATCCTTACTGTTTTAAAATAATCCGTTTTGGACTAATTAACGCGATTGCTGAGGATTTTAAAATAATAATAACACCAAATACTAAGGTCTCATTGTACTGAATATTGGTCATGCAGTTTTGCCTTCCAATAATATTCTACCGTTCTAATAAAGGTGTTAAAATATATGTTAAATAAATAACTTTTTGTAGGAGAAGGCGATATTTTTATTATCCTAATTCAGATAATTAAATTTCATTCTAACAAGATTATAGAAGTCTATGAATTTCTGGCTCCAAATCATATCTCGGCTTGACTGGTTTCACAGCTCTAACTGTAGCCTTGCAAATAACTCCATGTATAAATTACATTTGTTTTTGTTAATGTGAATGGATACATTCAAGAGAATGCAGAATTTTAAATAGTTAACAAAAATTTACAAATGACTTTTATACTGTCACAGTCTGATTTTAAACTACTTTTTCTCAAAGATTAATAGAAGTGTCTATGAAATAACGGTAATATTATTTAAGTTACAGTTTTTCTGATAAGGTTTTTTAAAAACAACTACGTTTAAACTTAAGTTTACAGAGAAAATTGTTATTTTGATTCGTGGTGCTTTTGGTCAATTATTTTTATCTCAAACACCTCTGCAATTAAAAAATAAAAATCTTAGGTTGTTAATTACACTGAAACTGTTGAACCATTGGCAGATTGAATAGACAGAGGGATAATGTTTATTGATGTAATAATTTGGGTGGTGTGTGTGGTATAATTCAAATCTTCACATGGTACAGAGCAATGGTAGAAGAGAATTATCTGGGATTGAAATAATGTGGATCACAACTCTTTTTTATCACTGCTAAAAATTTACATATTATTCAGATAAGACTATAAATAATGTTGAAGGATTTACTCTACATATGGACTGACTTTATTTTAAAATGACTAATATACATTTTACTGAGATAGCATTAATTGTGGATGATGCCCTTAAATCAGATGTGGATAATTGTCATTTTATCAGCAAAGATTAAACAATATCAGAACACAATAGAATTTTTAAAAGATAGTTGGCCATTTAATTCCAAATCAGTAAAATATTTCATTTTTTCAATATGAACTCGAGAGCATATTTGTAGAATATTGAAACCTGTACATATTTAAAGAAGTCTAATCTTATTTATACAGTAGAGGCACTATAGTCCTAGAAAAAGCATTTAGATGATACACGACCCGTTTCAATGACTTAGAATATATTCCAATATTATGTCGTCTACAAACATGAATTTTGCCTCGATTAAACTCTTAAATGCACTTCATGATAAAATTCTTAACCTAATCATACGAATGATTACTTCCCAATGATTTTTATAGTACATTACCATTAAATGCAAATATATAAAAGATGTATAACATATTTTTAAAACGTGCCACAACAAAGCCAATTCATTATGCAGTAATGGTAAAAATATAAGTAATAGAATTTCATTATGTTTCAATAATTAATATACTCATGATTATATTATCAGATTATATAATCCTATTTTATTCAGTCTGTTACAAATAGGTCATGGAGCAAAATATTAAGCATATATTTCTTCCCAAAAGGAACTTACATTTGAATTCTTGTAAACACGTGAAAAGTGGGAGTTTATGTTGTCTATTTTAACTATACCATAAATAATGATCACTCAAAATGGATAAAGCAAATGGACCAATTGGTAAATTGTAAAAAATGGATAGATAATGAATTCACGAAATTTTTACTATATATATTATATTATAGTGGACATAATTTATTATCGTTAGAATTTCATTAAGTTCTGGATTCATTGACACAAAAAATAAGGAAAAGAAAAATAATAACAGTAAGTATATATTTTAAAAAATGTTCACACATAAATCTACATAGAATATTAAGATTCTTCATAGTTTATTATCATCGCGCATATATAAAAATGTCTTTATTTACAATGTACCTTTAAAAAAATTTAAAATGAGAAAATGCTCTTTAGGTAAAATTAAAAAAGATTAAAGGATATTGTACGACTAAACATTTGAAATTATATGACTAATTCGGGTAAAGAGAAAGTTCTTAAATAGCCACACTTATTTTAATACACTTTTCATTTAATTTCTAATGTCAGTTTCAGCTGCCTAGAAGAACCTCCTTCAATGTTCTGAAACACTTTTCAATAAATTTTCTTTCTCAGATGATAACATAGGATAGAAAAAACAACGTGGAAACAATTTTAAAAAGTTTATTCAGAGACTATGATGAAAGTCAACTGAAAGAAAACATCACGAACAAACTTATCTTGAAAAAGCATGAAATAAGTAAAACGAAATTGAGAAATAGATTATTAAAAACTGAAGTGAAATGCAAAAGTAAATATTGACCAATGAATGTTCTCAATTCCAGCACATTTTCACTCAATTTGTTATCAAAGCTTAATTATAAGCAGGTGATAAACAAATCTACTTCTCATTAAAATTTTCAGTTTTTAAAAAATATGTAGACTAAACAATAACAAAGAAAAGAAAAATATTGACAAAGTGGAGTATAAAGACTTTAAGATGATAAAAATTGAATTAGTAAATAATGCTAATGGAAGAATTTGGCTAAAGAAAGTTATACTTAATAACAGAAGAGAGCAAGCAGAAGCGTACCTAGCTAATAATTGAAATCACTTAAATTATATTAAAAGATCGTTTATTATTTTAATAAAACGTTTATGTACAATGAACTTTAAAGATGAATTTTACAGTGTAAATGAGTGATACAAAATTAGAAAGAGGTGTTGATATTGTATAAATTAAAATAGAATTAGTTAAAAGAATATTTCTTCTACATCTTCGATATGAAGATAAGTGAACTATTTATTGATAAAGTGAGATTGAAAAGCACGATGAGGGGAGAAAATTGAACTAGCTAGCCGTGATTATAAATAATAAGAATTAAATATAAATTTTGATGAAAATGGTTGAATAAACTTATGAAATAAATATTGTAGTCTTTAAAATATATATCACGTATGTTGTGGATAATATCGATCTTCACTAAAAAGGAATGTTGTAGAAAATATTAGAGTTAAAAGATAATCCTTGCAAGTAATACCCATGGGTTAAACTGAATAGTGAAGAATAATGGTGAATTTATGACCATTTAATATTATAATAAAATGAAAGGAGTCTACAATAAAAAAAAACTTATATATAATCAAGTTGGAAATGTCAAATTATAAATAATTGTTTACAGAAAATTGCATTTTATTATATTACTAAGAAGCAGAGATGGGGAATGTTCAAGTTATTGTACAATGTTTGAAACGATTTGGTTACTAAAGAAATTAAAACTACTCATAGATGAATTATGTTTTAAATAAATATATATTAAAATTTTTATCATTGTCTTTGAATAGTTTTAAATTTGTATGATTTAAATAATTATTAGAAAGATAGGAGAATAACTACATATATATAAAAAATTATTTATTTTATTTATTTATGTGTGTAATTAATTGTTTAAATTTTTATTTTGTTAAGTGTTATTAAATGACTATAATAAATCGGAATAAATAATAATCTAAGTATCTATAAATATAAAGGTATTAACATAGATTAATTTAAAGAGGATAAAATGTATGTGTGAAAAAATATAATGTTAAAAGTATACATTGTGATATTTAAATTTTGATCTCATATTTAATTCGATATAATTATAGTGTATTTATATTCAATCCTGAATTATAATTCTGTATAGTTTATTATTGGTAATAGAGATAAGAAACAAGTATAGTTTGTAGATGAAAAATCAGGAAAATTGCATTATTAAAATGGGAAATAGGAAGTTAGTATTGAAGTTGTACTACATATACTAAATACTGGTATTTCTTTCTTTATGGTGTACTAAAATATATTATATTAATATTCATGAGAGTAGAATGAAATCTAGAATTAAGTTATTTCAAGATATGATAAGTTCCCATAGTTTCAAAGTATACAATATAATATTTTATTTTATTTATTCAAAGAGTTGAATAGTAAGGTTATTGGAAAAATTGAGTGAGAAATCAATAGTTCAATAAATATTAATTACCATTTTACTGGCAGAGAGTGAAAGAGATCAAAAGTCATAAATATCATAAAAGATAATAGGAAAAGAATATGAGTATTTAGAATATTAAAGTAAGATTATTTTGTTTTAAGGACAATACATATTTTTTTATCTTCTTATCAATTTATAGTCATCAATATCGGAGTAAAGAATATTTGTTAACCCAAGCTTTAAAGAATAATGACTGTAAATAGTAAACACAGTAAATGATTGATCATTAATATGATATTGTAGCATAAAAAAGATACATAATTTTATGGGTCAAAAAATACCTTCAAGCTATAACAATAAAACCATATATTATTAAAAAAGGATATTTAATTTTAAAACAGGCAAAACTCTCCATGCAGTAATGCCACTCCGTGCAAACCAGAGTAATCAATAGATGCAAGCATAAGAAATGGTGATCATGTGATATTTAATTTTAGTTCTTGACTATTATAAATAAGGAAAAATAAAAATGTTTGAATATGTAAATAATTTTATTAAAACAGGCAAAACTCTCTATACGTATTGCCACAAGCATAAGAAATAGTGATCATGTGAAGAAATAATTTTATTGTGTTATATTATTATGTAATTTTCTTTATATTTATTTTTTTTCTTAAAGTATTTATTAGTTCAAATGTAATTTAATAAAGTTAATTTTTATAAGTTTAATTAAGTATTTAGAGTTGTATTTATTTGGTCTGAATCATCATCACTACACCATATTCACAGACTATTAATTGTTCTATATACATTAATTAAAGTATAAAATTTAAGTAATAATAAATTTAATAATAGGATTATGTATAGCAATTATGTAAGAATAACATATTTTACAAGATATATTATTCTATTACAAAATACTATTATCACATAAGTCATTAATGAAGTATATATTCCAAATGTAGCAGAGTATGTTTATTTGCTGGAAAATCAGATTATTATTTATTTTAGTGTTAAAATTGTATATTATTATAATTGAAATAAAAGTGGTTAGTTATTATTAATGAATTATAGATCATAAAAATATAAAATAGTAAGATAATGTTAATTATAATTATAATAATTAGCAGATTTTTAAAATGATTATATTACCTATAGAATTAAGTAAAATCCCTCTTTATATCTTATATGTTGGATGAATAGTTAATTAAAAATCAGTGATGATTCTGAGATCTCCTTAGCATAATATTATTAGTATTATAAATTATATCTCTACTAGAATAGTAATGATTGAAACAAATATACAATAACGTGGTAATATAATCTTATTAATTAATTCATATTAAATTTGATAATTATAGATGTTTTATTATATTTATTTAAATAAGATATTAATTTATAAAGCGCAGATGTTTTTCAAATATCGCGCTATATAAATTAATATCTTATTTACATATGTTTAATTTCAACTAAGAATGAAGTATCGTAAATTCTAGTAAATTTCACAAGCGTCATTCATTCAAACATAGCAAAGGTAATTTAATGTGATTGTTTAATATCTTCACACTCTCATTTCCAGTACTTAAGATTTGCCCATACTTAAACGTTTGGGTTTAAAGAATAGATGATTCATTCCATTCTTTCACAAAGACTTTATCTTGTGTTTGGAAAAAGTGAGAGTATTCATTTATTGTTATATTTATTTAAGTATTATTGTTAGTCATGGGAAAATTCAGATGTTTAATAAGGAGGAGTATCTTGGTCTTCTTATACCATTAAGCAGATATTTTGTATTTGTTTAATGTTAAAGGGTTTGTGATCTTGTCTAATAGGATATTTGGATCTCATAATTGCTAATATAAATTAAAAAGCATTTGGAAATAATAACAGTATAAAATTGTATTTAAAGAAATAAAAATATAGCCTAATTTATGGACTTGTAAAATTGCTAGAGGTTATCATTCTTTTGACAGAATACAATATCTATATATTGTAATGGTATTGAATGTGTTCAAATTAATGATTATAAGCAAAGCTAAGAAAATTTATTGACTTATCAATACTTCAAATATTGTTAATTTTTACAATTATTATTGTTATGGTTATGTATAATGTTATAGAAGCAATATTAAGTTATTGATAATATTTGCCTTATAAAGCAAGTTATTAAACTTATTCAATATACAGCATTTTTTATTTTTCAAATATATATCCCAAATTTTTTATCACAATTTACATTTAGTTATGTAACACCCACGCACATTAATTTCATTTTAAAAGAACTATACATCAAACAAAAAGACATAACTCTTATAATAATATGGATACATTATTTATGAATAGTATTAGTATAATAATAATTTTATTATTGTACATAATTTAAAATTGCACTGAATAACAATAGAAATTTTTGTCTTTATATTTAAATATAGATTCGAAGTCTTTTATACATTTTGACTTTAAATTACATACGTACATTTATTATTATAATGATTGGTAATAAAATATTAGATATAATGAGAACATAAAAAGTAATAAAGTAAGATAATTTATTTTAATATTTATAACATAAATATTTCATATTTGATTGAATGCAAGTATAATTTATATATTTGGAGTTTAAATATAATTATAAGAGAAATGGACACAGAATTTCATGCTTCCTTCTACTTTCTGCTTTATCTCATACAATCAATATACATAACCACACACATGTGAAAAACACAAAAAATCTCCAATGTACGTATTTATTCTAACTCATTACTCATCAGTTGGCCCAGACATTATCTCCCACATGTATATATAATCAATGCTCCATTTATATTAAGATAGCAAATTTTCAAACTTTAATGGATAGGCTTCAATCTACTCCACTCTCCAAATCTTGGTCCATATATCCCATCATCAGATTTTCTATGGTATGAATGTCTGAAGAGTTGGAGGGTGGAGTAGATTGAAACCTGTTCATTAATGTGTAAAGATTTGCTATCTTAAATTAAACCAAGCACTGATTATCTGTGATGATTTGGACCATCTGATGAGTGCTGGTTCAGCTCAAAATACTCATATTGGAGATCATTTATATTTTTCACATGTGTGTAGTTATGTGGTTTGGTTGCATGAGATAGAATGGATAGCTGTAGAGAGCATGAAAGTCTGTGTTCAAATTTTTTTTAGTAACATATATCTGTTTATAAAATGGGAATATATCTTTTATTTTATTAATTAAGGTAATAAATATTTTCTGTAAAATATTTTAAATATGTTATAATAATAAACTGATTTCACTCTACAAATTGTCACTATAAAATTTGAAAAATTTCATGATAACTTTAATAAAAATTTCTCATAAAAATTAAAAGAAGAGAAAATTTTGAATGAAGACAATGACGTCATTGATCATATGATGCAAACCTATACATAAAATTATATGTTGAGAAAATTCTGAGGTTTTCTTATTCACTGATTGCATGTGCACGATATTCTGCGTAATTTAATATAAGCCATATTGGCATCTTGAACTTCGACAACTATGAAATAGGAAAACCTGATACATATTTGATTTAATGGCAAATGTTTCTTGAAACTGTCTTGAATAGAAAACCAAACATCTAACCATGTCTATCATCTTGTAGTGCACTTTTAAAAGGAATTAATCTATATAAATTACATTAGATTTGAAAATTTCAATTATATATATGGGAATGCTATTGCTATTCACTTATCTGCAAAAACTTTGCTTGATAAAATTTCCTAATTCAACACCAGGGTATTGAACAGAAATTTGTTAAATTTGCAAGTTTTAGCTACTGAATTTTATCTGTGTCTGGACAATCACTTATATATTGGATATTCTTCATTTTAAAGTGAATTTAAACTAGTAAAATTTATTTTTACCTAGATGAACTCATATATTTTATAGTCATCATTAAATACAAAATTTAATTACTAAATTTCATCTTTACCTAGATAAACACTTTTATTATGGATAATTGCTGTTAAAAATGAAATGTTAACTCTGAGAT
This sequence comes from Epiperipatus broadwayi, assembly GCA_028023455.1. Lineage (NCBI taxonomy): Eukaryota > Metazoa > Onychophora > Udeonychophora > Euonychophora > Peripatidae > Epiperipatus > Epiperipatus broadwayi. The sequence continues at coordinate 576,193 of JAQFVV010006506.1, forward strand.
TGTTATTTATATTGATCATTGGTCAATAAAAGTTCTCATGTGAATGAAGTATAATAAAAAAGTACAAATAACTTAAATTTATGATTAGTATTTAGTTGCAGTGTGTTATCTATTCTTTGTACTTTGCAGATTAGTTGATAATATTTAAAAATAATTAAAAACTATTTATGGTTAAGTCAAAATATTTGACATTTTATGTGTTTATTGGTATTTTAATTTAATGTGTAGCTTTCTAATTAAAGGTATCTACAACATATAGTTGATATATTTTTTATTATTAACCTTCTTATTTATCCTCATAGGTACTCTCAAAAATGTATAAAGATGTAATTTTATATTTAATTATATTTGTGGTGATATGATTGTTCAGTTGATTGAAGCTCCTGACACATTCTATTCTCATTTTATTCATAAATGAGCTTCATAAGTCTCTTATAGAATGCCACCGGTATCTCTTGGGATTAGATTAATTAAACCATACTATGAAAAGAATATTAAGATTTTGGTTAATATTTTGTTAGTTTATGAAGGAACTAAGTTTTTAAGCGAATATCTAAAAGGAATAAATCTTATTAAAATGCAATAAATATTCTTTAAGCTTATTAGTTGTTTATAGTTAGGTCTTGTACCTACCGATTAACAATTTTCTAAAACAGTGTTTTGTTTTACATCACATCAAGATTCATCACACATTTAGTCAATAATAAAGTAATAAATTGTTTTCTTAATTGCAACATCATAACAATATTGGTGATTATTGCGAAGAACTTATTATTGTTATTGTGTTTGTTTAATATTTATTTTTATTTTTAATAAATTAATTATTTGGTCTTTGTTGTTAATTATTTAATCTCATCATCTACTAATTTTATAAATGAATATGGTTGCATGATTTTATAATTATCATTACTTAAAAACACATGGCTTTATAAGCATGTTGTTCATCATTTTATAGACTTACACCTTTCTTATCTTAAAATTTACAAGCTATGAATTAATGGAACAAAATGCACTTTGGTATTTAATCATATTCATGATAATAATTCATAATGTTAAAGAATTAAAATTATAAGAATAATTATTATACTTTAATATTAGAACCCCGAGATAATTTTAAAAAAAAAAAAATAAATAAATATGATTATACTTTAAGACATAATATTTATTTTATAAAGCGCAAACAATATTTGAAATTAAATTGAGAGACCACAAACCTCTTGCGCTTATTATAGCCAATCAGATGTTCTTAATAGCGATCAAATCATAAATACAAGACAGAGAATTTAACAACAAGTATTTATGATTTGATCGCTATTAAGAACATCTGATTGGCTATAATAAGCGCGAGAGATTTGTAGTCTCTCAATTTAATTTAAGACATAGTAAATTCCTGAAATATTAATCTTATTGGAAATAAATACAGGTCATTAGATTGCTTTCTTAACATAAATACTGGTTTATTATAAAAAAAACTTATAAAGTAACAATCGGAGTGCTTTTAAAAGGTTAAGTATGAGGTAATCGATTAATGACTAGTTGGAATGTGATAATCATCCATCTTCACAGATCTTCATGTTTTAGTATGTTACAATATTTATATATATTAAAACTCGAAGACTACTGAACAATCAAAACTATACACTATCAATAAGTAGAATAAAAATAAAATATCTTCAGTAAAGTATATATAAACAGGTGGTTTGATTCATTATAATTAATAATATAATCAATGCAAACACAGTAAGAGAAAAAAGAAAATAATTATCTTAAGGGTTGGAAGTTTGTTTATCAAACATTGATTTTTATAAGACTATGAAAATGTCTATAGATGGCAGCAGATAAAATTAATATATATATAATTTTTAATTAGCATGTCTTCTAACTTCTGATCATGTACCCTACAGCTATGTAGAAAAATGGCTACATAATTCAACAGACTTTCTCGAACCAGAACCACCGTATAAAATTTCAATAGGTGATAATGTGACTATTTTTACCGAAATGACAGTAGTTTGTAATTTTTCAACAGATAGTGGTACTTACAGGTGCATGAATGAAATATGGATACCAATTTCCCCTGTTACTTGTCCAGCATCACCCCCAACTACAATAAGTAAGTGATCCTATTAATGTAAAATTTTGCAACACAACTTATTTACTAACTATAATATTAGAATAAAACTAATTGTATATATATGTCAAAAATATTTGTTAATTGCGTGCATGTTAAAAATAACATCAATTTCTATTATAATCATATGTCAAATCATATAATCAAACATCAAATCAAAAATAAACATAAAAACACAGTATGCCCAGTGAACAGACGACTGACTCCTCATCAAGCTGTTTGCAAAGTAATGATGTAATTTAGCTCTTTACAACAAATGTAAGGAATTAGAGTTACTTGATCATGAATTATCACATGAAATGTGGCAATATATTAATGTAATGACCTTGCCAATAGTTCTTAATAAGCTTTTCAGAATATCCCCAACCCCAGATCCGTTTCTGTTACTGGCATCCTCAGTAAGATGAATAGCTTGTTAAGAGCTATCAGCAAGCTCATTAGATTAAATTATGTCATGTGATATCTGAGTTGATTTCTTTGCGGCAGTATATTTTGACCCTTCAGAGATTGCTTTCAATGCTCTTTCTGCCATCACAAAATCTTGTAAATCACTTGAAAACATTCTTGCAACTAATGGATCTAATGTCATATACCCTTTGAATGATTTCCAACACACTTTTGCCTAATTTAATACAAAATTTAATGTGTGCTCATTGTTTCCTTGGGAGTTATGCCTCCTCATTTTATATCATAACGACTACCAGTAACCATGTGATTTTTTTCCATTGGAAAACATTGGTAATCTCTTATTCATTATATTAACTGCTGTAAAAATTTGTTGATATTTTTTCCACCACATTTCAAGATCAAATGAATATTTTATCTTCAGAAGATATTTTTTTTTAAATGTTCAATATGAATTCTATCTTAATAAATGTTGTATAACATTTTTATCAAAAATTCAAAGTTAGTTGTGTACATCTTAAAAACTTTTTTCTTATTTTCTTTAATATTTTTCCATGGATAAGAACTTTCTCTATTCTGCCAATTTAAAACAATCAATACTTATCTATAGGAAAAGATAATTTTTTAAAATATTCCCTTGTTACTGATATTAAACAGAAGCAAAAGGGAACCATTTTCTTTCAATAATGTCTTAGTATTGTAGTATTTTTGTAAAAGGTGCAGTTTAATATTTTACAGTTTTTGTTAATTTAGCCCATTCTGGTAGTAGTCTTTAATCAAAATTTGTTAGAAATAATAGTATTATTGGTGAGGTAAATTTAATGCTCAATTATTGAATTTTTGAATAGCATGTGGGTTAACTAAGAGAAACACATTGTTTAGTTAGAAAACATCACTATAAAAAATGGATAAATCTATATTCAAAATAATGCTATTTCATAATTTGCATTATAATAGGAGTTAATATACAAGAATTGTACATATTTTCATATTCTTGGGTGAATTATAAATTAAAACATTCGAAAATTGAAATGACAGTTAAATTTAAAAGGGGTTTTGTTCCAATCATATTCACAATAAAATCAATATTCATTCCTTCGGATGTATTTCCAATATGTACTAATCAATAAAAAAAAGATGGAAAATTTACTAATAAAAACATAATATGTTATAAATTTCGACTACTATTAAAACACTAAAATTGCTAACATAGATCTTTAGAATTATCATATTACTAAAACATGGAATTCCCTTAAGGAATGTATTACAGTTAAAATAAATCTACTTTTGTATTAAATATAAAAATATCATGACTAATTTACTGACATGTGGTCGTATTAATAATGATTTGATTATGAGGAAATAAGTCAATCTTTCTGTTGGGAAGAATAATAAATTTTGGAATTCCATAATAAATTCAGAGAATTCAAATCAGAAGTTTCAACGTTTAACAAAAAGGCTTAAAAATAATTAATGGATTAAGACTTCAATTAATGCACTACATCTTTCTAATGAACTAATAATGGTATCACAATCCTATTAAATCCAGAAATGTCACTCTCTTATATAATAGCAATGATATTTTGAACAGGTGAAATAAATAGTTTGATCATGTGCAGAGCACATATATATATTAATTGGTTTTAAACGCTAATGAAATAAAGCTTTAACTATTTCAATAATATAAGAAATAAAATGATTTTTAAAGTTATATCCATTTTACCTACTGATTTGATTTGAACAACGATATCTTTTAGTAAAATCAAAAGAGAAGTTTGATCTTAAAAATAAAAAGATTTTAGATCCTGATAATCCTTGGAAAAGTTTTAAACTGTATTTGTCATATGTTAGCTTCAAAAGTAATGGAATGTTTTAGGAATATATGAACTCATATCATACCATTTCCAACTTTCTTATACACTTCAACAATACTATTTTTAAAATATATAAAACTTTATTCATATAGTTTCGATTCTTCTGCAGTCTTCATCAGAGCTACAATAACCAAATATATATAACTGTAATAATAAAGTTTTGATATAAAAAATAATATTGTTGAAGTGTATAAGAATGTTGGAAATGGTATGATATTTAAATATAGAAATCAATACATAAGAAAGGGAAGAAAAAAAAGAAAAAATATATGGACTCATGAAGTTGTACTACTTGATCTTAATATTGGGCATTTTCTTACAATTTTTAAAAAAATAAAAATATTGCAGTAATTATTATAGAATATTACTGACTACAGAAAAAGCAAGTTCAAAAATTTTGTTGAATGGTTTACTTCCAGTTATACCTGAATTATTACCAGATATTCAATGTTGTTTTAGAGTCTCATCAAAAAGCACTTTATATGTGGGGGGTGCTGAACAAATGAAAAAAAAATCAAAGGAATAATTCATATATTGCTTTTACTGATTTAATCAAATCATTTGCTTCAATTCATAGGACAGGTTTATGGCATTGTTTGAAATTGGTTGTCCATCAAAATTTATTTATATTGTACAGCTTTTACTAGTTTGAATTTGAAAAAATATTACTATAGATGTAATTTCTGAACTATTCTAATTAAACAAAAATGTTTTTAATCCTATATATTATAGATAAAATTGCACAAGTATTCTTGTCCATTAAAAATTAATAAAAGTCTTGCATTGGTGGCCGAGAGGTCAGCATGACCGCCTTACAAGCAGTTGCCCGGGTTGTGGGTTCGCATCCCGGCCGATGCTATGACACTTGGAAAAATGAATAATAATAAATGCAATTGGTCTAATAAAATAAACGCATCAAAATCATTTTTACAATGTACTAATATTAAATGCTTAAAGGAAGATAAAGGAAATAGATTTGGTTTTTTATCAATCGGAGGATTAAAACTATTTTTAATTTTTATGATAGTGATTACTGGAATTGATTATAGATGGCTTAATAAAACAGGAATTAAGTTAAAAGTACACTTTTGATGGTGGAATTTTTAATTTGAATTGATTAAAAGTGAAAAAAAGTATTTTATCTTCGTGAATTCTTGATTTACAATATATTGATGACTGTTGTCTTTTTGTCAGTTCAAAAGACTATCCTATAAAATATATTTAATGTTTTAATGCAACATATAGAGAATTTGATTTAATAATTTATATTCATAACATTTAAGTTCATTAGTAACCAATAGTAAAAGAAAAATCTTCATCATCTTTTCACTTGAATGGACATCAATTTGAGGATATAAACCAAGTTAAATATCTAGATAGTTTTAAAAACAGAAAGGATGCATTACATATTGAGATTCAAAATAGACTCCAATATATCTATTACTACTTTCAACAATTTAAAAGGTAGAGTATTTCATCACAGGAAAAATGTATAGAAGACAAATTTAGATACATTATCAATGCAATACAATGGCACTAGAAAAATTTTACTTAAGGATGATCTATGAAAATTCAAATATACAATGGGAAGATCCCATAAAATCAATCAACACTTTTTTCCAACTTGATGTAATATTATAGAGACTATTATGGCAAAATCACACTTTCATCAAATTGGACATAAAAAATGAAGAAACTATTTCAAAACTTCCTAAAAGATAATGTTGGATAACGAATTTTATGCACAAACTTTCCTGCATGCATTAATTACAAAAGCTTGCATTTGGTGACACTGTATGTAAAGCTTGGTACACTTATTAACAGTATGTGTATACATATGAAATGATGATCATGTGATGATTTGATGTATTTATACCTATTCTGTCCATAGGATAATGGTGATTGTGGCTTTTGATAAACCAAAGATACCGAAATGTATAGATGATAAACTGAGTTCAGAACCACATAACTATACAAGCTAATGAGCTTGGGTTTTAAACATTATGCTGTTTTATCTTGGTTCCCTAGCTTTGTAGTTAACCAAATAGAATAAAGGGAGATCAAGATGAAGTGCTGTCAAATCCAAGGCAACTCACTGATGAAAGCTACAAGCTAGAAACTAGTCTGGTAATGCTGGATGAGTAGGCAATATGTAGGAATTCTTCTTTCAACCATTGATTATGAAAGCTTGCACTAGGTGATACTACTGTATGGAGAGTATAGTACTCCTATTAACATGTGTAAACATATGAAATGGTGATCAGTTGATAACTTCCTAGTAACATGTTTTACAATGATCTTACATATGATCATTGTAGAAGAAATAATCACCATTTATATTATAAGGTTTATCTTAATGATACTCAAAATACATACGGTGTTATTATTTTTTTCAAAAAGATATGACAAAGAAAGTGAATATAATGAAGAGCTATAATTGGACATGATATTGAATTATTTTAGGAAGAAAAGTTTTTTGTGAAAAAGGACATCTCAACATTTCAAATAAACAAAAACTGGGTACCTGTTTCAGATTGGTTTATATAATTATCATACAACATATCTCTACAACAGTTTCTTAGTTTTTCTGTTTGTATAATTTTTTACCTTGGAGTTAGAATGACCATATATATATATATATTTATTTAATGGCTGTTGGATATACTTATGTAGTATGATTTTTGAGAATATTTTACATTAAAATACATCTTTTTAGCCTAAAGACTGAAATAATTGTTTTGAGTATAATTTCCATTAGTTTGATTTTTATTATTTACAAATTTGACACTTTATTTTTTAGATAAATTTTATTTATTAAATATATTGCAATAATAACATTATGCTTAAGTGTGGTTAATTATAGCTGAAAATAATTTATGTGATGAAAATAATGATTTTGAATTCAGCAGTCATTCTTGCTCTAAATATTTGTGTATTTAGGGATCAAACATTTCAGTCATAACTACATGGAAAGCATGTTGTCAGAGCTATGGGAGGTTTTATTCATTGTCACCTTATTTGCAAATGTATATTTGTATACCATATTTTTAATGCAGAAGCTAAATTCTCCGTATAGCAGAGATCATGTATTGTTTAATGATTTAATGTTTTTAACAGTAATAACAGAATATTACTTGTGTGAAATAAACAATAAATTTTATTAACAAAGAAAACTATGAGAAAATAATTGATGGAGAAAATAATTCATTATAGTCATTTTTATGAATTTCCTCACTTAAGTATTAATCATTTGTCAAGCATTGGTGGTCTAGTGATTAGCATAGCTGCCTTCCAAGCAGCTGGCCCATGTTCACTTACTGGTCAATCTGTTTGACACATGAGAAAAAAAGTATTAATCATTTGAGAGACCATAAATAAAAGTTCGGTGCTTTTCTCAAGAACTGGACGAGCCACCAGGCGGCGCTGCAGAACCACCAAGAAGCCTGCAATTGATAAATCTATTTTTTTATATTAGCTAAAAATCGCTTAATTTTAGAAATGCTACTCCCCCCCCCCCGCACGAGACAAATCGGTCAAAATTGCTGAAATTGAAATGTAAAAAAAAAATAGCTAAAAATCACTTAATTTTAGAAATGGTAGCCCCCCCCCCCCGCCGCACGACAAATCGGTCAAAAGCGCTGAAATTGAAATGTATAATTGAAAAAAAAAACTATAATAAAAGCCTACCAAATTAAACAAAAACATACTAAATGTCAAAGCGATTTAAAAAAGAATCACTCTTCAGTTATCTAACTAACAGATAATAATTCAAACCTCGTAGTAACCTGTAATAACGTATTCGTTTATATCAAAAATTATTGCAAATAAAAAATCGCACATATATAAAATCAACAAAACAGAAATAAAATAATCAGAATAGAAAATTGAAATTTAAAACAAAAGTTGATTATAACATCTGAGGCAAATAATGTTTATAAATCCCCCTCCCCTCCTGCACAAAGGGTTCAATGAAAAATAAGCAAAGTGCAAATTATGAATGCTATTTTTAAAATCCTATGAAATAAATGAGAAAAAAATATATAATAAAAGCCTACGACATTAAACAAAAACATACTAAATCTCAAAGCGATTTAAAAAATAAAAGTATTTATAAAATGTAAAAATAACAGCACGAAAAATTGCGGGAAATGTCTTAAAAAAGAATCAGTCTCAGTTATCTAACTAACAGATATAATAATCTTTTATTAATAAAGGTTCTTTTTGAAAGTACATATTAAGTAATCAATGTTCCTATTAATCTATAATAGCGTCATTAGAGTTTAAATTCAGTTAATATGTTACTCTATTACTAGTTTATATCAAAATTATTGCAAGTACTCGGATTAAGTCGCACATATATAAAATAAACAAAATATACATAAAATAATCAGAATAGAAAATACAATTTGAAAATAATTTACCAATCCTTACATATATAGATACAGGTATATATGAGCCTGTGTATTTCATCTATCCTTACGAAATGAAACTTGGGCATTGTAGATCGCTCCATTAGTGACAAAATATGTATATATTATATTTTTCCCGTCTATTGATCGCGTTTTCTTTCACTTAAAGTTTTTTATTTTTAAAATAACTTACGCACAATTTAGAAACTGAAAAAATAGCTAAACATTTTTGGTACTATATGTAGTATAAAGATATTTCCAGAACTCTGGTCACGTGACTGATTGATGTTGCAAGTTTTATCGCGGGGAAATTGATCTCTACGTTTTTAAAATCAACAAGTGTATTTTTTTTTAGCAGTTTTCATTCGAATTTTTTTTCAAACAATAAATAAAAAGTATTACATGTTAGGGTTAAGTTTTGTCTTCATTAAAGCACAAACTAAATAGAACAGTAATGTTTTCGTTTTACTTCCTTTCATCCCAAAGCCAAATAAAAAATAATAACGGAGGAAGCCCCTCCCAAGAAACCCCAGAAAGCTTGATGGATCAATATTTTGAGAAAATGCATATATATAAATTATTTGATTTATAATCATATATTATAACACTGCAAATGTACAATCACTTTTTCTTTTAAAATATATATGTTTCTTGTTTTAAATTATAAATCAATAATATCAACAAATTAAAAATCCTTCTTTTTCTTTTCAAAAACTTTATTTTCTTGTATCAATACTAAACATATATTTATAAGTTGTGAGTGGAGGGAGTTTGAAGATGGTAAATGTAACAATTTATATAATATAAAACTCCAACGTTTCAACTGTTTTTATCTTCTTACAGTTATTTTTGGAGTTTTATATTATATAAATATGTTCAGTATTGATATAAGAAAATAAAGTTTTTGAAAAGGAGAAGGATTTTTAATTTGTTGATATTATTGATTTATAATTTAAAACAAGAAACATATATATTTTAAAAGAAAAAGTGATTGTACATTTGCAGTGTTATAATATATGATTATAAATCAAATAATTTATATATATGCATTTTCTCAAAATATTGATCCATCAAGCTTTCTGGGGTTTCTTGGGAGGGGCTTCCTCCGTTATTATTTTTTATTTGGCTTTGGGATGAAAGGAAGTAAAACGAAAACATTACTGTTCTATTTAGTTTGTGCTTTAATGAAGACAAAACTTAACCCTAACATGTAATACTTTTTATTTATTGTTTGAAAAAAAATTCGAATGAAAACTGCTAAAAAAAATACACTTGTTGATTTTAAAAACGTAGAGATCAATTTCCCCGCGATAAAACTTGCAACATCAATCAGTCACGTGACCAGAGTTCTGGAAATATCTTTATACTACATATAGTACCAAAAATGTTTAGCTATTTTTTCAGTTTCTAAATTGTGCGTAAGTTATTTTAAAAATAAAAAACTTTAAGTGAAAGAAAACGCGATCAATAGACGGGAAAAATATAATATATACATATTTTGTCACTAATGGAGCGATCTACAATGCCCAAGTTTCATTTTGTAAGGATAGATGAAATACACAGGCTCATATATACCTGTATCTATATATGTAAGGATTGGTAAATTACTTTCAAATTGTATTTTCTATTCTGATTATTTTATGTATATTTTGTTTATTTTATATATGTGCGACTTAATCCGAGTACTTGCAATAATTTTGATATAAACTAGTAATAGAGTAACATATTAACTGAATTTAAACTCTAATGACGCTATTATAGATTAATAGGAACATTGATTACTTAATATGTACTTTCAAAAAGAACCTTTATTAATAAAAGATTATTATATCTGTTAGTTAGATAACTGAGACTGATTCTTTTTTAAGACATTTCCCGCAATTTTTCGTGCTGTTATTTTTACATTTTATAAATACTTTTATTTTTTAAATCGCTTTGAGATTTAGTATGTTTTTGTTTAATGTCGTAGGCTTTTATTATATATTTTTTTCTCATTTATTTCATAGGATTTTAAAAATAGCATTCATAATTTGCACTTTGCTTATTTTTCATTGAACCCTTTGTGCAGGAGGGGAGGGGGATTTATAAACATTATTTGCCTCAGATGTTATAATCAACTTTTGTTTTAAATTTCAATTTTCTATTCTGATTATTTTATTTCTGGTTTTTTGATTTTATATATGTGCGATTTTTTATTTGCAATAATTTTTGATATAAACGAATACGTTATTACAGGTTACTACGAGGTTTGAATTATTATCTGTTAGTTAGATAACTGAAGAGTGATTCTTTTTTAAATCGCTTTGACATTTAGTATGTTTTTGTTTAATTTGGTAGGCTTTTATTATAGTTTTTTTTTTCAATTATACATTTCAATTTCAGCGCTTTTGACCGATTTGTCGTGCGGCGGGGGGAGGGGGGCTACCATTTCTAAAATTAAGTGATTTTTAGCTATATTTTTTTTTACATTTCAATTTCAGCAATTTTGACCGATTTGTCTCGTGCCGCGGGCGGGAGGGGATAGCATTTCTAAAATTAAGCGCTTTTTAGCAAATATTAAAAAATAAATTTATCAATTGCAGGCTTCTTGGTGGTTCTGCAACGCCGCCTGGTGGCTCGTCCAGTTGTTTCAAAATTTCTAAGTAATGTTATTTCAAAGATATAAATAACTTGGCTTCAAATATTTTTTAGCTTTTTGTAAATAATTTCACTATTTATTCTTTAGATATCACATAGTTGATTACACAATTTATTAAGCTAATGAATTTGAATGTCAATAATAAAATTTGTAAATGAATAGAGAAAATGATAGTACTTCAAATTGATTAAAAAATAATGTCTATTCTTTCAGAATACATTAAAGCTTTGTAAATATCTTTTCTTCTCTTATGAAAAAAAATTGTAATTTCAGTAATAAAAGTTACAGTTTCACAATTTCAAATTATCCTACCATAAGATTGATAAGAACACTTTTTCTGGTTTTTCATCATTTCAACAAAATATTTTTCAATGAGCAGGTTCAAGGCATTTATATCCTTATGCTTTCCTTTAATATTCTTTCTTTAGCGGTATGTTACAGCAGCTAATAATATTGTAACAATGGTGAAGGAGGAATTGAGGATCTGGAATGGAGCTAATGTGCATCATATTTTTAAATTAGCACTTTTTTGTCCTTTTTGAAAAGCATTATACAATGAATCCTTTGTGTTTTCATAACTTATATAATAATTTAAATTTAAATCTTGTTGAAAAAAAATAATTTAAAAGCAAAGCTATTTTGCTTCCTACTTTTCAAAGAAGTAATGGAGAAGAGAAAAAAGAAGAAAAAATCTCATTCTTATTTTTCTAACACTTAATTTATATAGTTTAAATATTTTTCAACAAATCTTTTGGAAATAAATTAATTAAATCTACTTGTAGAAGCAGGGAAAAGCATGAAAATATTGATTTTGCATTATCTTTTTCAAAATATTCTATTTTAATGCTGGGATAACCATTATTATTGCTACAATATATATTTTAACAAAATTCATATATAAAAAAATGAAATGATGCAAAGCAAAATAAGTTTTTTTTTTAATTAAAAACTTTAAATTAAACAAATTCTGAATATAAAACAGGCAAAATGAATTCTGAATTTATTCAACAGTCTCTGTGTTGAGTAAATTCAGTATAAGTAAAATCGGACAAAAAATTAAGAGGCTGCTGTTTTATATAAAATTTCATTTCAATCTCTTAATTTTTTTCTGTGACTTTAATAATATTTCTATTTCACCCATATATTTTATTTCACTTCTTGTTATTACTCTGAATACACTTTTCTCGTATTTCACTCTTTCAAGTTCCTATCTTGCTTTGCTATTACATTTTCAAATCCATAAGTAAATATTTATAAAATACATTTCTTCAACATTAAAATCAAAATTACTGCATCCAACTAAATAAGTTTCAGCAATTAAATTTTCACCTGTATTTATAATTCAACAAAGTCTGACAAGTATTAGTTGTTAATCCATTACTATCTATTTTGTCTTACATGTTTGATAAATTATAGAACATCATTTTAGTCTATTTAGTATTTATCTTTAGTTCTTCTTTCTTATCTTCACATGATATCTTTTATTAACAATTTTTAAGTTCTAAACATTGCTTCACCTGAAAAACCTAGATGATTTAAACAATCTTCTTTTTTTTTATTTAGGTTGCCATTTTGATTCATTAAATATATTAAAAGATAAAATAAAAACGTGTTAAATAGTCATATGAATTTTAATCATTAAAAAGTAAAGAAATTTCTTCGTTTTATAACACAATTAATGAAATGTTTGTGACTTACAGTTGAATAAACATTTATAACATGAGAATTTATTTCATTTTTACAAAGAAAAAGGTAATCATGTCCCTTCATTCTGTTTCTTTAGAAATATTTTTCATCAAAATTATTCTTCAGAAGTAGTCAGACAATATATAAAACAGTAGAACATTCTTTTATTATATCTATTTTTCATCATCATTGTGAACCATCATCAATCCACTTCAGGATAAAAGTCTCTTCAAGGTCATTCCATCTTCTTCTACTTCTAACACTTCTTCTCATCACCTCTGTACACTTTCTTATTTTATCCATCCATCTCACACATGATCTCTTTCTTGATCTTTTAAATCTCTTCAAATCCAGTTTAAGATTTCAATTGTCCATCTACTTTCATCTCTTCTAGCAATATGTTCAGACCAACTTCACTTCAACCTTTTAATTCTTCTAACGATTTCAGTAACACCTGTTTATTCTCATCTATATATTGCATTTCGATATTTTCTTGTTACTCCTAATATACACCTCTCCATACTTCTTTGAGCAGTCTAGCATCTTTGTATTCCTCTTGTATTAAGTGTCCAAGTCTCAGATCCATAAGTAAGAACTGGTAAAGCATATTTATTGAAAAACTTCCTTTTCAAATACATAGGCATATTTCCTTTTAGTATCAAGTTAATTCTGCCAAAAGCACTCCAATCAAATTTAATTCTACGATTAATTTCATCCATTATGTTTCCATCTGTAGTAATAATCTGACCAAGATATTTGTAATTGTTAACTTCTTCTAAATCATTATAATTAAGCTTTATTTTAATTTTTTGAGAAAATTCATTGAATATTACTTTAGGGTTTTCCCCCATTTAATCTTAGTCCTATTTTCTTACTTTCATTTGATAACTCTTGCAACATTTCCCGAAGCTCTAAAGCATTATTTGCAAAAACAACTATATCATCGGCAAAAATTTAAATGATTTAAATAAATCTATTGGTATTGGATATTTTTATAAATATTCTTCAGAATATGATAATATCTTGGATCTATACCTTAATGATCCAATGCTCTAATCACTGAAAAAATGTTTATAGAATTGAATGCTTTTTCATAATCTACAAATCCTAAGCATAATGAAAACACATATTCATTTGTCCTTTCTATAACTTCTCTCAATATTTGGATATGATCTACTGTACTAAAAGTATTTTTAAATCCAGCTTGTTATTTTAGTTGGTTGAAATCCGATGTTATCCGTAATATCCGTAGACGTGTTGTAATTATTTTAGTCAAAAATTTGGATAAAACTGATAAACGTCTGATAGATTTGTAATTTCTATTATCTTTTGTCCCTCTTTTTAAATATAATATTAATTCTGCATTCTTCCTATCATCTGGTAAATCTTTATCATTTAGACATTTGATATATAATTTTACCATTTTTTTTCTTTTCCCGTACCTGTTTTTTTTTTTTAATATATCGATTTTAATTCCATCATTATCTCGAGCTTTTCCCTTGTTTACAAATTTAATTGCATATCTCCCTTCTTCATTTAAATTTCTGGGCAATTCAGAAAATATTATAGATGTAGGAGATACTTACTTTTTAATACTATACAATTCTTGATAGAACTCTTCTATCCATTTCGTGATGTCATCTCTGTTTTTAGTAATAGTTCCATCTTTTTTCTTATTGCAGATATGTTTTTTACCAATACCAAAACGTTGTTTTACACTCTTGAAACTTTTATTCTCTTCTACAGCTTTCCTTGCTAGTTCACAATTATACTAACTTATATGATTATCAATTCTTTTGAAACCATTTTAAAAAATACGACATTTACCATCCTTTTTAATGCATTATTTTTATATATCTTCATATTCCTTCTTTATTCCATAAATTCTCTAGTCTCAGTAGAAATTTTATTTGGGTCAATTGCTGCTTATTTCTACCAGATATCTTTATTGCAGTTTGTAAAAGTGTTTCAATTATTTTCCTATTAAATTTATTCAGATCTGAATTATACTTAAAATCTACTAATACTTGAAACCAATTTGCAAGTTGTAATTTAAATTTATTATAATGTTGCAGCAGATTAGGAATATCAACTATAAATATTATTTTTCTTAATAATTTTTGTGTCTGATTTTGCATTAACACATATTTTACATCTTACTAATCGATGATCACTTCCTGTGTTGAATTTATTAAGAACATTACAATCTTGAAGTATGTATTTTTTGTTACTCAAGATATAATCCAATTCTGCTTTACCTTCATTTGGATGCTTCCATGTCCATTTCCTTTGAATAATTTTCTCAAATAAAAATTGATAATATAAAGTTTTTCTTCTTCTGCAAACTCTACAAGTCTACGTTATCTCTCATTTATATTACCATAACCAAATTTACCTACAGCACTTTCAGCATTCATTTGTTTATCAATTCTAGTAATAAAGTCTCCCATAACAATTTTAAAATGTTGTTTAGTCTGAGCAAAAGCCTTTTGTACAACATATAAATATATTCTACTACTTCATCACTATGAGAAATTGTTGGGCTATAAACTTGAATTATCTACAGTTAATATCTGATAATAAGTTGAATAAATAATCTTGTCACTCTGACCAATACATCATCAATCACCACAATGTTGTTCTTCCATTTTTATTTATAATGAATCCTTCTCCATTTGTACTTCCAATCTTTGTGCCTTTGCAGTAAAGTACATGTCCAAATTTTAAATGAATTGTCTCTTCACTTTTTTTTTAACTTCACAAAGTTCAATAATGTCCCATTTAATATGATGGAGTTCTGCCAAATCTGGCAATTTTTCTTCACTTGAAAGTGATCTGCAATTGAAAATATCTAAATCAAAAGTCATCATCAAATGGCAGTCTGGATTCCACAATCAGGAGATTCTTAGCAGCCTCTGCCTTTGACCACTAATTGATGAGTTTACTGATGATTTTACAGCAACCTGGTAATAATGGCCAAGTTTATTTTTGTCTGTCATGATTGTATATATCTATTAAAAAAAATTTTTTATTCACACACACTTGCATTCTGCCTTATCAGGCAACTAAGAAGAAAGACCATTGTGTTTCTTGATCTTAAACTCAGATGGAAAAAGCCAATAAACTCATCATCAATTTTCATGTACTATATGAATAATCACATAGTAATAACAGCTGCATCGAAAAGAATGTATGGAGTAGACATTATATATTTGTCCTGTTCAGTTCCTTTAAGGTCCCCAAGAGGAATCAAAGGATCTCCTTTCAGTTAACAGCAAATTCATTTCTGCAGCCATTATATTTATTTATAATACTTTAAATACATAAGTGATTTCAATGCAGTTTTTCAAACTCCCTTTAGCCATACACTCTATCTCATACAACCGATACACATGTTAAAAAGATAGCTGATCTTCAATATATGAATTTCATGCTGCAGAGTTGGAAGGTAAAGTAGATTAAAAACTGTCCATTAAAGTATGAAGAATTGTTATCTTAATATAAACAGAACACTGATTATATATATAGATCGGAAGATATATATATATATATAATGCAGAACTAACTTTCATCAGTTTGATATATATATATATATATATATATATATCAAACTGATGAAAGTTAGTTCTGCATGCATACGTACATTGGAGATCATTCATCTTTTTAACATATGTGTAGTCATGTGTGTCAGTTGTATGAGATAGAGTGAATGGCTGAAGAAAGCTTGAATGTCTATGTTCAAATCCCTTATATTATATCGTTATCTATCTATCAGTCAGTCTCTCAGATAATCCATTCATTGATTAATACAACTATGTTTTTATCTATTTATTTATACATCTGCTTTATTTTTTTTACTATCTATCCATCAAGAAATCTACGTGTTTATTTATCCAACTATGCATCAAGCTCTCTCTTTAATTATTTATTTATCAATATAGATACTTTTCCATCTAATTACTTATCTAGTTATCCATGATCATATCATCCACTATCTGGATCTCCTATTAACACAACTATTTGCATCTACCTATTCATTCATTAATCTATTTATTTAGTTGTCTACCTATTTATTTTTCAATCTGCTTATATCCCATCCATTTATATATTTATTTATGTATCAGTTATCTATCTGTCTAGCCAAATAATTTATAACAGATTAATAAACTATAATTAAGAATGTAATAATAAATCTAGTACATTACCTTTTTAAAATTGCCGTCTGGTAAACAATTTTGTTTCATTGCCTATTTTTCAATGTAATTTGAGTTGGAAAGTAAATTATACTATAACTTCTTAGATATACATGAGAATTTTTATATCTGTGTAATGACCTTTGAAAGCGCTCGAATAAATCGATAAAAAGTTTGTCATTCGTTTGATTTACGGTGATTATATTATATATATTTAAGTTATACGTGTGTATTTTCATATTAACACAAATATTAGACTTTGACAAATATATTTTTCTAACACACAGTTGAACGTTTAAGTATTACAATATCTACCATTTTACTCTTAAAATATATAACTAAAACCATCTGACAAATATAATTAACTATGAAGGTGCTTTTTTGCTGAACTGGCTTCTAGTGCTCCCACGTTACCATCTCATATATGTTATCCATTAATTCAATGTTTATTAATGTTAAGATTTCAATAAATTCAATTTCTACATCTACTTCCTATTCATCATACACTTTACATAAATAAATTAAATATTATGTTAGACAATCTATTATCATATTATTCATAGATTAATTATAAATTGTATAAATGAACTCAGAATAACATAATAATTTGTCACCTAATAAAAGTTTATCTGTAATTAGTGATATACTTATCTAAAATGAATGGTGTCAAAAATGTGTAGGGAAGAAATTTAACAATTAATAGGCCAAATTGTTGTAATATATATAAAATTAAAATATGCTGAATAATAATTTTTATTTGCTGAAAAACATGTAAAAAATAAATAAATAGACAATGATAGAAATCATTTTTACTACAAGATGAACACAAGTAAATTTAAAAATATAATATACAAACTTTATTAGTGTATTCTATTGTTATAAAGTTTGCTATGGAGATTCTGACTGTTGCTAGCCAACAGGCAAAAAAGTTTCTAGGCAGCCATAGCTTTGTCACTAGTTTTCTATTACACACAAATTAACAGCTGTGAAAATGACTTTTATTCAGTCCCACTTATGATGATGAAGTAGAAGTTCAATTGGGTTCTGACTTTATCTTACTATTGCGGTAGCCTTATGGAGAGCTGTGGGGCCTAATGCTAAAAATAAATCCCTTATTATAGCAACCAATGTTGAATTTTATTTGCAATATTGTAATAAAATCTGATAATGATATAAAATAAAAAAGTAAAAGAATTCAGAGGTGGATTACTTGAAGAAATCATTTACAAAGAAGAGAAATATTCTCTCATATTAAGCATCAGCCTGATTTTCTTCATTTTAGAGCAAAGTTTTACCAATTATAAATTTAGTGAGTTATTTATTTATATAGTGCTATGTTTTAATCTGTAACAATCATTAGTGATTACTCCACTACACATGAACTATAAATTAATAAACCCTTTTAAAGACTACTATCCTTTCTAATTACAAGATAAAGATTTTTGAAAAGATAGAACTAATTCATTCCACATTTTTAACTTAAATATATATGAATAGGCAAAACTCTCTATATGTATTGCCACTCAGTGCAAGCCAGAGTAATCAATAGATGCCAGAAGGCTTGTGAATAACATCCCTGTCTAGTGCTTACTCATCCAACATTGCCAAACTAGTTTCTGGCTTGTGGCCTTTATCAATGAGGAGCCTTGGATCTGAGAGTACTGCACCTAGATCTTAGGATCTAATGCAACCCTCCAGCAGCCACCCTTTATCTCTACTTAACTACAAAACTATGAGTCTTAAATTGAAACACTATAATATGTTCAATTCAATCTCATTAGCTTATATAGTCATATAGATCAGAACTCCGTTTAGTACCTATACATTTTGGTGTCTTTGGTTTTTTAATAACCATATCCACCACTATTCTATTAGGCAGGATTGGTTTTATGACAATAAACATCACATGATCACATTTCTTATGTTTGATTATAACTGTTATTAAAACTGGCAAAACTCTATACATATACTGAACTGAATTCAAACCTATATGACTATATAAGCTAATGAGCTTGGATTGAAAATATGTTTTCAATTTAAGACTCATAGTGTTGAAATGATTACAAGGCTTTAAGATGTTCTATTCCATGTTTTTAAATAACAATATATTATAATCCCATTCAAGTAGATTCCAAATTCTTTTGATTTTTTTAAACTTTTTCTTCCTTATTTTATAAGTTAGAGTTGAAGTCTGTTGATTCTGATTCTCTTGTTCTTAATTGCCCCCCCCCCTTATAACTTTATTATATCATATATAGCTTGTATTATAATGCATTGTGGTAACAAATAAACCAATAACCTTAGTGTGAATATCATTAATATTACTCCACCTGGCTTTATTTTTAATAACTACCCATCATGTGCAAGACTGTTTCTAATCCACTACAAAAAATATGCCTAAGAATTAATTATAATCATTCATTTTACAAGGTTTACAAATTTAATTAATTAATTTATTTATTTATTTCAATTGCTATTCAACAATAATAAAATAGCAATATGTTTATCTCCCAATTAATAATAATACTTTTGAATTATTATTTTATCCCTAATCAAAGGCTACACTGAGTTTGAAACCTCTTCTCCACTCAAGCAGATTTCCTCGTGCATCCAGAACAACTTTATTTAAAGCCACTTTATTAAGATTTTAATGCTAAATATATTATTATGATTTTTAAAATTTTGGATTATTTAATACAGGGACCCGAATAAAAGGTCACTATATATATATATATTGTAATGAGCACAGACGTTCGTTACATTGTTTTTTTTTATATATATTATTAAACAAGTTAAAATAAAAAGTTCGCATTTAAAAACTTTCTTTAAAAATTAAAAATTGAAATTAAAATATCGTCTTAAACTCTTATATATTAAGTCGCACAGATAATGAAAAATTATTAAAATAAAATTTTTATTAAAGAAAAAGGTATGTTTAAAACTAAATTTTAAAAAAGATTTGGAGATAAAATTATATCTTTAAATTTGTCTTGAAATATATTTTTGATTTGGAAAACAGGGTAATTAATTAGAAATGGAAATAATTGTTAATTAGTTAAATTAAAACCAGCCTTGAGCATTTAAATGTAATAACCTCAGTCAGATAGAAAAAAAAAACAATAGAAACTGATTAGCCAATGAAAGAAATCCATTTGGGAAATCGGACCTCAGCGAAAGGATCATCACATCGATGACGTAATGTTAATTCAATCCTTGACATTAATATAAAAAGGACAGGTTTTGGAAAGCTTGGTAGTTAGTGAATGAGGAGTGATTGATTATTGACGATGTAACTAGCTAGGTGTTAGTGCTGAGTGGGATTGAAGAAGACGACATATGCTTCAATCCCTTCAGTTCTGTTAAGAAAGGAAGAAAAATGAGCTATAGTTTCTTACATTGAGGACCAATTACACTAAAAAAATAAAATCTCGAAAGGATAAATAAATCGATCAACTGGATACAAATCTTTTGGACGACGTGGGAATTCACGTGCAAATGGCAAGGAATATATAAAGATGAACTATTTCAATAACTGTAAGACTTTATAAATTTATGAACAGTAAATTAAAAACTTTCCAGATTTAAATGATTTCAATATTATTCTATCTGACCAACTTATTTTATTAATAAGTTATTTGGTAGTTATATATTTTATTTAATGTATTTAATATTTGTATAAATCATTTCCATTTATTTCATTTATTTATTTAATTTTTGTTCTTTAAGTTTTATTATGATTTCTGTTTTCCGTTAAATAAATTATAAAAAAATGTTAAACTTAAGTCGGGCGTGAATGGCTGTATCGATTTGTAAAGTTATATTAAGGGAGGGTAATCTTGGGTTGTTCATTTCGTAGTTGAATTGGGTCAATGGATTGGATATATTTATGTAATTAGTAGGTGTAATATGAGATCCGCTAAGGGCAGGATTATAGATATATGCCACACACTCTCATGTTTGCCTATGGATGGGTTTATAAGTCGGCAGAATAGCGCAGCCCATTCCTATGGAGTTTTTAGTTTATTGATCTACTTGCTCACAGATGTCACATCCCTGTAGGTGAAGAGTCAATGTCATTCTATTTTACATATTGTTAGATTACATTCCTGACAATCTTGTTGGTGTTGTCGTATTCCATGCTACATTGAATACATCGAATGTATCAGATGGATTGGCGCCAGTTTGATTATGAAATGTGTTGCCTAGGGTTAAGTAGGGATAGAATATTTTATTTTCAAATGCAAATCTATGTAGTCTATTCAGGCTTGATCACTAAATAAAACTGCATTAAATTTAAGTTGTTTATAGACGCTTGCATGGATTGTTTATCGGTTAACTATGTTTTGCGTTTCATATTTGATCAAAAATATATAGACATTCGATAAATAATGATACCTTACGGTGAGTATCTAAAAATGTATTTATTCGGATGTCTTTTAAGTTATTGGTGACAATGCAAGTATCTTATGGTGAATACTAGAGGGTTTCTTATAATTCCCTATGCAATTGTCAGTAATCAATAATTTTGTATTTTGATCGTTTATGTTTACTTTGAAATGTTTTTGACCGTTGAAATCTATGTAACCGATCTATAGCAACATATTAAAACAGGCTTTATAAGCCCATCTGTGCGAACTTGATTAAAAATGTAAACTTATAATATAATAGTAACTCAAATGTAAATTAAAGTAAAATCAAAGTTAAAAATAATGTTAAACGTTTAAATGTAAATCACTAAAATAATTTTAAACCTTATATATATATGCATAAATAAATCTGTTTGTATGATAATTACTGGCAGTGGCTTACTTTATTTATTCTTTTAAAATATACTAGTAAGATGATATTATTTAATCTCTGCTATTCCACTGAGCTAGTGACAATGGGCTAACGATCTAAATATGTAAATAAAGTGGAATCCTAACAGCGCGTATCTGCCTACTCTATAAATTTTTCTAGGCTCAAATGCCTAGATGGCGCCCTTTGGTAGTGCGGTGCGGTGCGATGCGATCTCCAACTTAGTTTGGATCGTTATAATATATTGTAACGAGCACAGACTTTCGTTACATTGTTTTTTTTTATTTATTAAACATGAAAGTAAATTAAAAAGTTCGCATTTAAAAATTTTCTTTAAGAATTAAAAATTGAAATTAAATATCATCTTAAACTCGTATATATTAAATCGCACAGATAATGAAAAATTATTAAAATAAAACTTTATTAAAGAAAAAGTATTTTAAAACTAAATTTTAAAAAGATTTGGAGATAAAATTATATCTTTAAATTTATCTTTAAATATATCTTTGATTTGGAAAACATGTTAATTAATCAGAAATGGAAATGATAAATTTAATT
This sequence comes from Epiperipatus broadwayi, assembly GCA_028023455.1. NCBI lineage: Eukaryota > Metazoa > Onychophora > Udeonychophora > Euonychophora > Peripatidae > Epiperipatus > Epiperipatus broadwayi. The sequence continues at coordinate 598,884 of JAQFVV010006506.1, forward strand.
AGTCAAATGTAAACCAGCCTTGGGCATTTAAATGTAAAAACATCAGTCAGATAGGAAAACAATAGAAACAAATAGCCAATGAAAGAAATCCATTGGGAAATCGGACCTCAGCGAAAGGATCATCACATCGATGACATAATGCCAAGTCAATCCTTCGAATACGTATAAAAGGAAAATTTGGAAATTATTAATCAGTGATTGGTAATTGATTATTACGATGTGACTATATGTATTAGTACGGAGTTGGAGGTGAAGGAGTTGACAGATGCACTGTCAATTCTTTCAGCTGTTAAAGAAAAGAGAAATGAACTATCGTTTCCTACATTGAGGACCAATTAAACTAAAAAACCTCCGAATGAATAAATAAAACAACGGCTAAATGGATACCAATCTTTTGAGGACGGCGTGGGAATTCACGTTCATGGCAAGTAACAGATAAAGATGAACTGTTGTAAACCGTAAGAACTTTATAAATAATGAACATTAAATTAAACCTTCCAGATTTAAATGATTGCAATATTATCCTATCTGACCAACTTAATTTATTAATAATGTTATTTGATGTATTTCTTTATATATATATATATATATATATATATATATATATATATATATATATATTTAAAATCATTTCCATTTATTTATTTATTTTTTGTTCTTTGAGTTTTATCATGATATTTGTTTTTCGTTAAATTAATTATATAAAAGTTAAACTTAAGTCGGGCATGAATGGCTGTATAGATTTGTAAAGTTATATTAGGGGAGGGTAATCTTAGGTTATTTGTTTCGTTGTTAAATTGGGTCAATGGATTGGATATATTGATGTAGTTAGTAGATGTAGTCGGAGATTCGCTACTGGCAGAATCGCTTCATACGCCGCACTCTCCCGTTTTGCCTATGGAAGGAATTATAAGACGCAGAGCGCAGTTCCTTTCTATGGAGTTTTTTTTTTATTGTTCTTCTCATTAGATAGAAGTAATATTCTTATCTGATGAGAGTCAATATCTTCTCTTAATCTTTTTGGTGCTGCCGTATTCCGTATTACATTGAATACATCGATATATCAGATGAATTGATGCCAGTTTGACTATGAATTTTAGCCTAAGGTTAAATAGGGATAGAATGTTTATTTTCAAATGCAAATCTATGTAGTCTATTCATAATCGACACTAAATAAAATTGCATTAAATTTAAGTTGTTTATAGACGCTTGCATGGATTGTTTATTGGTTAACTATGTTTTGCGTTTCCATATTTGATCAAAATATATAGACATTCGATAAATAATGATACCTTACGGTGAGTATCTAAAATGTATTTATTCGGATGTCTTTTAAGTCATTGGTGACAATGCAAGTATCTTATGGTGAATACTACTGGGTTACTTATAAATTTCCCTCTGCAATTGCCAGTATCAATGATTTTATATTTTGATCGTTTATGTTTACTTTGAAATGTTTTTAACCGTGTAATCTATGTAACCGATCTATAGCAACATATTAAAACAAGCTTTTATAATCCCATCTGTGCGAACTTAATTAAAATGTAAACTTATAATATAATAGAAATTAAAATGTAAATTAAAATCTAAGGTAAAGTTAAAAATAATGTTAAATGTTAAAATGTAAAACTAATACTAAAATAATTTTAAATCTTATATATATGTGCATAAATAAATGTTTGTGTGTTAATTACTGGCAGTGGCTTATTTTATTTATTTTTTTAATATTGAAATATAATTAGATAAGATATTATATTATTTAATCTCTGCTATTCCACTGAGCTAGTGACATGGGCTAATGACCGGAATCAAAATTTAAAAAAAAAAAAATTTTTTTTTTTTGACTTACGTATCTGCCTACTTTATAAATTTTTCTAGGTTCAAATGCCTAGATGGCGCCCTGTAGTGCAGATTATGCTAAGTGCTATTCTCCGGATTGTTACAATATATATATATAATGTCCATTAATTAAAACAAAATTTTAATTATAATAAAAATAATCAATTGAACGGTAATAAACTATTATAAACAATCCTTAAATCTGCAGAAGTACTTTCAGTTAATTTCCTAAACCTGCCTCAACTGCCATTAAATTAAAAAAAAAGTAAACATCATCAGTTCAAATCCGACGAATCTCGTATCTTAATGTTAGTAGCTTATCTATTTATTAAATGCATTTTATTCCTATTTATAAGAATTGCCTCCTTAATTTTTCTTTTATTATGGTATCTCTTTTCAAGAAGAATTTTCACATTTTCAAAATCAAATTTATATTTGCATGTTTTTTCATGCTCCTTCAATCTTTTCTCAATACTGCACCTACATTCACCTATATATGATAGCATACAGTCACAAAAAAATTGATATATGACATTACTTTTCTGCTTAACAGGTATGACATCCTTAGAATTATTAACTAATTTATTAATATTGTTTGGAACATAGAATGAAACATTAATCACATTCTTATATATATATCCTTAAAAAATTTCACTTGTGGATTTGAAATAAATGGAATAGATATCCATTGTTTACTATTAATCTTCATTTCCTTTAAACCATTATAACTCTTTATAAATTGATATAAAGTATTGATTATTTGTTCCATTTTATAACCAACATCAAGCCATTCCTTAGCAAATATCTCAATATTATTTCAGTTTATCACTTTGCTAACGATATAATTTTTCATTATTTAACAAATAAGATTCGAAACTTGCCATCTTATGCATAATTGGTACTTTTGATTTACAATTTATATATACCATTTTTTGCAATGGCTTCATTATTAATTTATAATTTAATATACACCTGGGTCTTGTTTTACACGAGATAGGTTCCTCAGAAAACACGCACAAACAAAATTGCGCAAAAGTAGATGTAACTTACCTTGAAAAAGGGGATATACAGACTGAGATTTTTCAAAAATCATGTAAAAGCAAAGCACTAACGTAAAATTACTTTAAAATTTGTGCAAAAAAAAGGAAATAAGATATGACTAATAAAAAATTTCAAATTTGAAAAAATTGATACAAGACAAACTTTTTTTAAATATAATATTTTAATTTTATTCAAAACAATATATTTTTATGCATAATTTACAGTAATTTACATTTTTTATACACGTTTTAATTATTATCGTGATTTGTCGATAAACAGGTTCGTTTGCAAACTCGTAAAAAAATCAGATTCTTCACATGAGAAAATACAACTAGCGCCAATGTCACTCTCATGTTGTTAATGGTTTTCTGGTGACAATGTAATTAGTAATTAATCTAACAACTAAAAATTAAATTCTTATTTTGTCTTTAATTTTTTAATTTTCAATTTTAATTGTGCTCACTGCTATTACTGATTAAAAATAAACTTGCGGACACTAAATGATTAATAATTGATTATGTTCTTTTTTAAAAAGTAAAAACAGAATGTGATTTAAAATGCAAAATTAACACACACAATGTTTGAACAAATTTACATTATAATCTTGTAAAATTTAATGTGTGTATAGATAAAATGTGGAAATCATGATTTTAATTTCATTATTGCATAAAATCTTACTATTATAAAGCACTGAAAATATTGAAATTACTAAGATGAAAGTCGAATTCCAATAATGTGCTATTACTTTCAATATACGTGAAATTTATTATTTACAGTAATAGCGCATTATCGGAGTTCAACTTCCAGTAAAACATGGAATCGCGTACCTTCAAAATCGTGTTAAATAAGTCCACGTAAAAAGAGACTCAGGTGTACTGTTACCTCTTGTAATAATTAAATCCAAATATTTAATATTTTTGTCCTGTTCCTTTTCAATAGTCCATTTCAAGCCATTCAATTTATTTAATTCATCTACAAGCAAATTTATAGTATTAGTATTTCCATGAGCAAAAACATTATCCTCATATCTTCTGCAGATTTAAGGATAGTTTATAATAGTTTATTACCATTCAATTGGTGTGTAAATAGTTATGGGCTCACCATATCTGCCATACAAGGGCACCACCAGGCCATTCTAATCTGGAAAATTTATATAGTAGGCCGGTACTTACTGTTAAGATCCAACTTTACCTTACATTGACCATTATGCCCCAGTCACTAGCTCACGGAGCAGCAGAGATAATATATACTTTATTTTAAAGAAAGAAAGATAATAAAAAATTAGAATAAGCCACTGCCAGATTAACAATACACAGAAACATTTATTTTGCACATATATCAAATTTAGAATTATTTTAATATAACTTTTACTTTCGAATTTAATTTACATTTTTAACTTTTTATTTTAGAAGTTCACATGGATGAATTTATTAATATTTTATTAAAGTGTCGAGTATGGATAGAATATATAGACTGCACTCAAAAAATAAAATATTCCATATCCCTTATTTAACCCTAAGCCAAAAGTTCGCAATCAAACTAACAGCTACCTGATATATTGATGTATTTAATGCAGCATGAATATGACAGGACAATACTGCACTGTCAAAAATATACATCTGAACAGCATGGTTATCAAAAAGAAATGTCTCTCATCCAGTACAGGAATACTTTGTCTGTCTGTCTGTCAAAAAGAACAATAAAAAATAAAACTCCATAGGAAGGGATTGTGGTCCTTTTTCTAATTTACTACCCCCATTCCATAGGCTAAAGGGGTGATACAAGAAGCAGGGAATACCATCTGCTTCTGATGTTGCAGTAAGAAACAGGTCTTATTTTGCCCAAGTGTTGTGTATAATGTGATCCTGCATGTAGTGAATCTTCATGCTACATTTACTAAGTATACTGATACATCCATTCCTTTAACCCGATTTAACTGCCTAAGATCAACCCTCCCTTTAATTAAACTAACATAACTTTATGATCTATGCAGCCATAACATAACAGAAAAAAATCATAATAAACACTTAAAAGAACTAAAAAAATTAATTAATGGAAATGCTTTTTAAACAAATACATTCAATAAAAATAATTATTCGTGATTTAATTTGGTCAGATAGGAATTCATATTTAGATACTGGAATAGTTTTATAGTTAAAGTTCATTAGAGTTCATAAAGTTCTTACTGTTTTAAAAAGAAAAAGTCAATACTTTCTAGTTCCTTGCAATTTGGGTCCAGCATTAATTCCCACAACATCCTGGAGGAGACAAATATGCTGTTACTGTTCTATTTCTATTTATTCAGAGGTGCTTTACTGTAGCTGGTATGGTTGTTTGCAGGGCCCCGGTGTCAACAATATAGGAAAATGAAACTTCCATTTTTTCTTTCTTTTGGGAAAACTAAAGGGATTGAAAGTGCATCTTTTCAATCCCTTCTCCTTTAACTCTCCTGGCACTAACACATACAACACACCTCCCTTTAATTAACTATTTTCAACCTTTTCCTTTTTATATTAAAATTGAGGATTAACTCAACATAACATCATGATGATGATTATTCTTTCAATGAGGTCTGTTTCCTGAGGGATTTTTTTATTGGCTATTTTGTTCTTGTTTTTCTTTCCTATCTGACCTTTAATTATAAAGTTTGAAATGCCCAAAGGCTAGTTTACTTTGACTAATTAAAAACAATCATTTCCAATTTACACAATAGCAGTAATTAAATTTTTTACATTCTTGAATATATACTTTTATCTTTAATATCTTCAAATTTTTTTATTAAAAGTTAGTTTTAAAACTTTTTCTTTTTTTAATAAAGTTTTTCTTTAATAATTTTTCACCTGTGTGATATTATATATATACAAGTTTAGATGGTGTAATTTATATATATATATATATATATATATATATTGTAAATATCAATAGGTCGATATTTATATTTTAAAAATTTGTTATTTGTTATTAAAAAAAAAAAAAATCTCTTTAAGTTGAAGTTTACATATGAAATATTTAAATTTTTCTTTTATGTTTATTAAATATAGTTATTATTTGAAGTTATTATTTTATTTATATATATTGATAGTACATCGTTATAAACATTTAATTATTAAAATAAATAAGGACATATAAATTATTAATTATAAAAAAGATTATTTTATTTATAATGATTACTAAATGTAATAAATAATTATTTATGTATATTTTAAAAGATGTCAAATTTTCGATTTGATACTTTTTATATGTATACTTGATATTTTATTTTTATTTTGATGTTAATTGTTGTAAAAGAGAACATATATATATAACATGAGTTTTAAAATAGCATCTGCTGGCATGGAACCACGCGACAATAATAAGGAAGCCATTATTAGGATTATTGCTTATTAAAAAATGGGATATAGAACAAACAACTGAAGGATAGAATTTTATTACATTTTATTTCTTTAAAGTTTACCATTTTTTTTAAAATACTGAAGTAACGTATATATTTTGTAATAAACATATAAATTATGACGGGGTAATAAGGATATATCGCAGCTAGGGCTGCATCATCATCATCGCTTTCATATATTCTAAAGCAATTTTTCAATGGAACAACTAAAAATTTCAACGTATAAATTTCATCGCGTCTGGAGTTAAAAGCTGGTATAGCTATCTTAAATGTATTATCGTCAATTTAATTCTAATCTGGAAGTAATTGTAATTGATGTACTGGATTTAACATTTTAATAAAATATGCATATATTCAAGAATTAATAATCTTCTTTAATGAAATCGTTTCGTCGTCTTTTAATAGAATGCATTCTAAAAATAAAAAAATATACAGATGAAAAAACTCATGGACTAAATTAATTCTTAAAAGGACAATTAACTAAGTGAACTTTTAAAAAGGTATTTAATAATTTTATATATATATGAGTGATGTGTGGATATATATTTTTGAGATTGATATATTTTTTTTTTGTTTATTTTTATTTTTCATTGTAAAATGTAACGTTTGTGAATGATCAATTTAAGCGTCTTGTTTTATTATAACATTAAACGTATAACAGATGATGTTTAAGATAAATATTTAAATAATTTTAAAATCTGAAAATATAATTTATAAGTTGAGGTACTATATATTAATTATTATCTTTATATTATAACTATTAGGCAGAAATATGTCTTTATATATTTATTGTTTATATTAATATTGAAACATTAATATTATTTAAAGTCAAACGATAACATAAAATAAAGATGTGCTATTTATTTTTATAAATAATGCCTTTGTAATTATTTAAAGATCGATACTATATTATTCTTATTTTCTTAATGCCAAAGTTATTAGTAAATTAATTGAATTTACGACTTAATAAAAGATAATTTCTTATTTCATTTATTACTTGGTTTGTAGGTCACTTACATATATTTTTATTCATACACATATTTAGAGGTACATAAATTTATATAGTAGATGTGTATATTTGAATTTAATAAAAGTCCCTTTATTTTTGATATATATATTTGATTAGTTAGTCACATCAACCTAAAAGATAAATTATAATGAAAGATCTCATTGATTAGTATGATTTTAGATTTGTTTTATATAAAGCTAGCTGGGAGGGCAATTTAAACAATTTATTAAAATATAATTGGAACAAGTTTGTTTTTCTTCATTCTTTAATATAAATGGAATACCTCATATACGTTCCATTATATTTAACTTGCTTAATTATGAGCTACCATATAGTTTCCATTACATTATTTATATAACCGGGATAATTTTGTCTTTCTTCAATTTAAATGGAATGTAGCAAGTACGATCCATTATATTTAACTTGCCCAAACATGGGCTACCTTAAGTTCCATTACATTTGGAGCATCCAAGTGAGGCTCTGAATTATAGGTTCCATTACATTTGGCTAGTCCAATCGTGGGGCTGCTACATATACGTTTCCATTACAATATATATATATATATATATAGTGCCATTACAATTTAGTCACTAGCTAAATTTATAGTAATGTGCATGTAGGAAAATGTAAAACCAAAATCATCATCACATTTTTATCTAAAAAGGAAGCTGTAGGGCATCCAAGTTTAAACCCTACAAAATCCAGTTTTAAAAGCTTTAGACAAAAAGAAAGTGGAGCCACAGTTATATACTTTAATTGTTTGTGTGTTGATAGAAAGGTAATACACACATTTAAACTATTCAATATTTAATTTTTCATTAAAAAGCAAAGTTACACAAATATAAGCAATGTATGTGTAAGCTATTTAATTGTTTTATATTTCAAATATTAAACATTTTAACTTTCTTTAAAACTAACCTATACTTGATCAATTTTAATATATTATTCTATACTTCTATTTTCGCTTTTCTATAATTGTAATTGGGATTTAAAAGTTACAGATTTAATTTTAAATATTCAGGTTATAATTACTAAGCTGGCAATTAGATTATTGTAATGACAGTTTATGAATGATTTGAAATGATAAAGTATTTGTGTACATTACATACAGAAATTTACATTTATTATATATTGAAAGGAAGAAGAGTTAAATCTGTCAAATTATATTTTTGCAATTTTATGTTAAAAGAAAAAAATCTGTTGAAACAGATATCTATTTTTCTAGCAATTTTGTTTTTGTAAATGATTGTTTGTCATTTTGGGAGCTTAAGCTTGGTGGGAACTCTAATTTTGAAATTGTCTCATCTTAAGATTAAAGGAAAGACACTCCAATTTTAGACATTACAGATATACATGAAAAAGGATTAAGTCTATTTTTTTTAAGACAAAAGTGTCTGAAAACCAGGTGTGTGATTTTTTGAGTTGGTCAAAAATAGCAATTCACACTAGCACTCTAATTGGGTGAGTTGACTCAAAAATCAGATATAAAAGCAGTCTGGAAAATCAGTTGAGCGATTAGATTAGATTATTGTTATTATAATATATTGTGAGAGAGACTTTTTAAAATTATTGAAACTAAAGCAGACAAACATTTTTAGTTCTGCTATATAGTTTTTTTTTTAAATCATTTTTTATGAAGTTTTGAATGTTGAAAATATAAGAAATGACGGGGTAGGAAAATTATATATGTGTCCCATCAAGACCTGACCATCATGGAGCCACAGATCATATAGGAAAGAAAAGATGTCTTGTCTGAAAAATAATATTCTACACCTTTCAACTGACCAGAGAAATAAGATGTTTTTAAATAGAAAGAAGAAAACATTCACATGCATTCAAAAGAGATTAATTATTCTACTGATAAATATTAATCATCAAGTCCAATTAAATATTCCAGTAACTGAGTTTGAACCCCAGAAAAATTACAATATGAAAACAACTGCTGTATTTCATCCACGATGAGAATCATGCTGAACGGAAAAATTTAAAGTCATTATAAGAATTTCTAAATTGTCCACTAAAGCAAATAAGCATATTTGAATCATCATCATCAAATAGTTATACACCTCAAGAAAGGGATTGTTCCAAAGTAAAACGGAAATGGTAGCTGCAGAAATATAGACATTATACAAGATAAGTTTGAGCCCTTGGAAATTCGCCTCAAACAAAGGATCAGTAATATGACTTTTTATATCTATTTTCTTTATGATATCAGAGTCTTAATAAAATTTTAGCAATAAAGTGGTATATTTTATTTAAAGAACTTTTAAAGACAATTCAGATCGATTAAAACCAAGAATTTCTTACAAATAATAACTTTGAGTTTCATAAATGATCTTGAATGTATCAAAATTATTTGTTTATTAATTTACAGTTATGAAATATTAATGTGTAAAATAATTTTTTGTATTATTATTTTGGTTTTAAATAATATGTTGTTATTATGGGATAAAACACGCACATACATAATATTTTTATATGTGTATAATTGCGAGTGAATGTGAAGTAATAAGTAGTATTAAAATATTAGATTGTTTTGTTTCAAGTTAAAGTATAGCATTTCAAAGGTAGAAGAGAGGGGGAGAAAATAATTTAAAACTTGTTTTTAAAACTTGCTCTTTTCAATTTTACTAACATTTATTTTATTCATTCTGCTTACACATTTGATCATAAGATATGTGTGCCAATAAGTGAATTTTTTTTTTGTGAAATACTTTTCTTGTGAATGGAACATTTTCACCAATTGGTTACCCAATTTAATACCATATACATTTGATGGGAAAGGGGGAAGAACTTGAAATTAATCTGAAGATTGCAATATGGTCAATTATTATTGTTATTATTATTCATATCAATTTTCATGTTTATCTATAAATTTTTATGTATATGTTAGAAATGCATTAATAAATATTAGTTTATTATTATTAAACAAGGCGTATATATTTCCTTAAGTGTAGTCTTTATTAAGTGTGATCATTTATCATCAATGGTTGAATATTAGTTGTTTAAGATATGATTAAATATGCTAAGATTAACAATAATTATTAATTTCTGAATTTAAATTTTATGTTTAGGCTTAGTCCTAAAGCTAAGGTTGAAACCATTGTCATTATCCTTATCATTATCATCATTGTCATCATCATGTTTTAATTAATGAGCTGTTTAAATGTTCAAAGGCCATAAATAAATATTGATTTCATAGTATTTAGTGATTTCTTAGTATTATTATAACCACCATCCCATCATCTATTTCATGCAAGGATGAGTGAATTGCAATCCTAAATTAATAGTAATCTGACCTAGTAAAACTTATAAATATGTTGAAACACATTTGTTATGCTAAGATCTGAGAAATGATTTGTGTCTAATGAATTCCACTTTAGTTTAAAGATGTTTTATATTTACTTACATATTAGTGCATACAGTGGTATGGCTCTAAAAAGCAAAATCCTCCATTTTTATTAGGAATAAAGTACCAAAAGGGATTCAAACCCGGTACATGTGAAAGGTTATTAGATATAACTATGTCTAGATTCAGATAATCTAGTGGCGTCCTGCTAGACCATATTCACTTGGTATTTGTTTAAATATGCACTTAACATCAAACCAAGAAATGAAAGTGGATAAAATCTACTGTCTATATACCTGAGAAGATATTTTATTGAGTTACTAGTGTACTCACCTCACGTGATTTCCATATACCTGAGTGATAATAGTTGTTATTAATAATTTGTTTATAATTATTGATATTGTGATATCTTGAGGAATCTAATTACAGAAGTATGTTTCATTTAATCCAATGACCCTTAATATGATTGATAACTCAGTCTGACCTTTTTGTTTAATAGCCACTACTCAGGTATTCTCGTCATAATTTAATTTAAGCTACAATGCTTTTCTTTTATTAAGCTAAATATTTACATTGGACTCTTCTCTTAATTATTTAATACATTTGGATCGTTTGATCATCTTTATTAAGTTACAATGAATATTGGAATATTTGAGATTTTAATAATATTTGAATTTCACATTAATTAATACACTTGGATCTTATTGTTCGACTTTAAATAGGTTACAATATATATATATATATATGCAAGCTAAGAGCAAGTTACGAAATTTATAACTTGTTTTGTTTATCATATATATATATAATTAAAATTACCCCATATACAAACTTCAACTAGACTAGCCAAGAGAAAAATAACTAAAACACAACCAAAGGTTTCACTGTTACAAGCAGACTTCTCAAGTATACAGAATTAGAAAAACTACACCATATATATATATTAGACATTACCCACAAATCCATTTACTTTCCATCCATCCTTAATGTTAAAAAAGTCATTATTTAAGTTAATTGCTTTAGAATAATAAATTTTCAATAATAAAGATTATTTAATCTGATAATGCCTGCCTATTGACTACTAAGTCTTGCCTGTATTTATATATAGCATAACTTTCTTTACTTTTCTTTCGTTGTTATTTCTTTCAGTTTGCAATATTTTTACATTATTATAATTGAAATTAAAACCATATATACATGATTTATTATGGTCATAAAAAATAGAAATTGATAAGTTTTTATTATTTTTGCAATTTTGTTTTGTATTTTGGACTCTTTTTAAGAACAATAGCCTTTCTCTTCTTTTCTCCAATGTACATCTTGATTCCCCTATATATATGCTACCACACCTACATATCCATTTATAAATGATACAATTTTTATTTGGATTTAACTCTAAAGATAAAACCTCATTTATAAATAAAAATTGTATCATATATAAATGGATATGTAGATGTGGTAGCACATATATAGGAGAATCGAGATGTACATTGGAGAAAAAAAAGAAAGAGCACTTGTTATTAAAAAGAGTTAAAAATACAAAACAAAATTGCAAAGATAATAATAATGTATCAGTTTCCATTTTTTATAACCATAATAAATCATGTATATATGGTTTTAATTTCAATTATAATGTAAAAATATTGCAAACTCAAAAGAATAGCAACAAAAGAAAAATAAAGGAAGCTATGCAAATATATAAATACAGGCAAGACTTAATCAATAGGCACAATACAAAGGAGTATTAAGAAAACTGATCATGATCCTCAGTCTCCCAAGCCAGGATGCAGCTACAATTCTAGCAGTAAAGCAAAGATAGCTGGTGGAAGAAGTTCATAAGTGAGATGGGGTGATGTGTGCATTTGTGTTTTTCATGTTGATCTGGGTAGATGATTGAGCAAGGCTGCTTGGATGGATTGTGTTCATGAAGCTCCAAAGTATATGCTTGGCACTATCCAGACCTAGATGAATGAGCTCCTAGGGCAGTCTAGCAATGATTATAGGCTCATGAATACATCTTGTGAATAAGCCCCTAAGACTCACAGCAGATGAGCAGGACTGCCTCAGTGCCTGATATTTTTTATGGTTCCTATTTCTCATCAATGATCTCTCTATGTACATAGAGGGATAGAGCTTTGTATACTGGTAGTCCATGCTTAAGCATCTAACTTATTCTGACATTGGAAGGTACAGGTCATGTATCCATATTTTCTATCTCATCTTACCTATTTCATCACCATATCTTTAAACACAAACAGAAACAACCAAAATAATAATAATAATAATAATAATAATAATAATAATAATAATAATAATAATAATAATAATAATAATAATAATAATAATAATAATAATAATAATAATAATAATAATAATTTAATTTAATTTAATTTAATATAGTACATTTAACAGATTTTACATCCAAACAAAAATGCACAGCTAATCTAGTTCACAAATCATTTGCAGAGTTTTTTGCACAGTAGTCCTAAATGTTCTATCATCTGTTTCAAATATATTAACAGTATTAAAGTACTTATTGTACAATCTAGGTAATCTTACTAATGCTGAATTTTTTAATGTTTCACTTTTAAATTTTGGAATATTATACAAATTTTTTGATCTTGTATCCTTTATCTTCACCTTAAATGATAATGTTGTCTGGCAACTTCTCACATCTATTATACCTGATGTAATTTTTTTAAATAATAATAATAATAATAATAATAATAATAATAATAATAATAATAATAATAATAATAATAATAATAATAATAATAATAATAATAATAATAATAATAATAATAATAATAATAATAATAATAATAATAATAATAATAATAATAATAATAATAATAATAATAATAATAATAATAATAATAATAATAATAATAATAATAATAATAATAATAATAATAATAATAATAATAATAATAATAATAATAATAATAATAATAATAATAATAATAATAATAATAATAATAATAATATACCGCAGAAAATCCTGATAGTGCCGGTAAGTAATATTAAAGTAGTTGGGTTTCAAACCCCAAAAAATCTAATAATAACGCCACAATTTAAAATCAAACCAATATAGATAATTTCACAAAATAAAAATAAATCTTTTTGAAACTATAATTATTGAAAAGCATAAACTAGTTCAAGAATATCATAAAAAAACCCTTACGTTACCAAAAATTTCTTTGTTTTAAAAAAAAAAAAATGGAGACCACAGCTATGCATGATCGAGCATTTGGCGTCAATATGGCCGCTGAAGTGCGTAAAAATTTAAACACCGTCAAATCGTATGCCACGGTCGCAAAAACTAACATGCAAGCAACAAGTTCAAAGAATTTCGCGACTACAATAAATAATAAAATAGTTCCGAGATTTAGAAAAACAAATCCGAACGATATAAAACAGTTAGATTTAAAGATACAGGTAAACCAAGACCCTCCCCTTGCACACTGGACCGATAATATGCTAGAAAGAATTAATGAACACTTTAACAACACGATTCCACGGGGACTCTATACATCGTTCAAAAGATTTTTTTCACCAAACTCAATAGTAATATCTGCCACAGATGCAAATATATCGCTGTATCGGTTTCCACGCACGTTATTATATCAAGCAATAACTGAAAACGAACTGTGGGAAACGATCGTAAGAATCGCAGATCATCCAAATCCCAGATACCTCGCAATTGAATTTCTTGACAGTAGTCAAAAGAACCGATTTCTAAACCAAATTAAAACATTAGACAATTACGCGATTGTTATAGTCGATCAAGATCGACAGAATCAAATTACAGGAATAATAAAAAATACATATTTTGGATACACGAAACAAGACTTTCAAAAAATGATGGATCCATTTGGCAAGGTTAAAGCATTTCAACCAATATACCTCAAAGACACACCAATACCAATATACAGCAATAGCTATGATTTTAAGTTAAAATTACACAAAGACATTGACCCAGAATCTATACCAACACAAATTGCAGACCAGGAAGCTATGCTGAGCCTATATATAAGAGGTTTAAAACCACAATGCTATGCCTGTGGCAAGCGTGGTCACCTAGCCACACAGTGCATGGATAGCCAACTCATACAGGGCCAGACACCAAATAATCAGCACATCCAATCCCAACATGAAGAGAGCAACAGTACACAAGATAACACCAGTAACTCAAACAGTCAATATGAAAACAATTACAGTACAAATGAAGCTACTAAAAACAAACATGCAGAAGAAAACACAAATATACTTGAAACTACAACAGATAGCTCGAATAAATTAAATGAAAGCACTGATCAAATGGAACAAAATCAAGCACAAAACATACCTGAAGTATCACAAACACCAGGAATATCAATCAGTAACACGGCAGACTCAAATCCAGACATATCAAATGATACATACAACTCCCCAAAAACAAGCATGCCGCATATAATTATAAACAAAACATCTACAGATATTCTAGACTCACTAACCCCATGCCTCCCTCCCATAGAAACAACACCAACAGAAGTCCAAAAATCTGGTCGGCCAAGGAGAAATAAATCAAAAAGAGCCAAAACAGATGAAAACAATACTCTAACAGAAATGATTGAACACTTGGCAGAAAACTTAATACCTATGGAGCTGGATGGTAATCAAAACACTAATAACTGCTCACAAAACACTAGAGAATATGCAAAAGCTTCACGCAAACTTCAACACACTGTGAAACCAACTCGCAGCCAATCACGATAATGAAGCTAAAAATAACAGCATTTAATATCAGAGGGCTCAACTCAGTCTACAAAATACATCAGCTACAACAATGGATAAAGATTACACAACCTCATATACTAGGACTTCTAGAAACTAAAATATATAGTGGCTCACAAATTGACCCCACAGTACATCTAAGCAGAGAAGGCTACTGTGCATGCTCTAGAGACACATCATCTCCCTCAGGGGGTACTGGACTGCTCATAACACAAAGTTGTCCATTTGACTCATTCAAAATCATATATATAGATGCAAATTTACTAATAGTAACTTTTAGTCATCAAATCATCACACTAAACATTATATTTGTGTATATTCCACCGAGCCCTACAATTGTCTCAAATATTATATTAAACATAAACTCCTTACTTGGCTCTAATTCACATCCAACCATACTTATTGGGGATTTCAACATGAAATATCAAGAGTTCATTTTAAAGTGGCTGCATCAAATATCAATTCCACTTATGAGTGCAGAAGGTTTTCTGTCAAATGAAGCAGTTACCTTTCACAATGGACGTCATACATCAAGAATTGATCTGTGCTTTTATTCACCTATGTTACACCATCAAATCAGCCTAAACATCAACCCATCTCCCTTCTCTGATCACTCTGCACAAACCATACTAATTAATCTGACAGGAATTCAAACAACTGCACTTACACATGGTAAAACAATCAGAATTCTACTTCCAACTTCTACCCCAGAATTTATTTTTTCAGAAACATATATAATGCTTCACAAGATCAAAAATATGCAACTTGACCCCATTCAAAGATACTTAGCATTCATAAACATTTTATCATTTAATATAGATCACATTACACGCAAATCCCCCCCACCCTCAAGACTGCTAGCACTGGCTGATGAAATACATAAACGGATTACAATGATAAACCCAACACACACCAGTCAACAACATATACGCAGACTTACACAAACATATAATAGCATCTGTAACCACCTGAAAAACTACCTAGCAATAAAAAAGAGTAAAGTCTGCCTCGGCCAACAACACACATGGACAAGAAAATACATTCACTGGGCCTTGGGCTACCCATCCACTGTCAGAGTGCCAATGGCACTCACAGAGCAGGGGCACACATATGCAGGAAATAATATGTTAAAACCGATATATCAGCATTTCAAACAAAAGCTGCAAGCATACCACCCAGTCAAATATAATCCTAATGTCTTTGGAAAACCAGAAACAAATACCCCACATAACATCACAGAATTTGCTACTAAACTGGCAACAGTACCTAATGCATGTCACCCAGGAGCACATGGAATCCCCAAATTTGTCCTTGCACATCTCAGTCAGTTCACTAGCCAATATTTATGTGACCTTGCAAATCATCTATCACAGAAGTTGCATGACATTCAAGGCTTATATCCAATAGCAATAGTCCCCTTCAACAAGAAAAAGTCCACGTATCAACACTATCTAACCTAAGACCAATCTCAACTTGGGCCACTTACAATTAAAATAATTGGAAAAGTACTCAAAGACAGCCTAGAGCCACATATTCTACC